>JAOXYD010028047.1:0-14276 GCA_028565735.1 Pinacopodium congolense | reverse complement strand
AGTTTAACACACATAAACAATACTTAAAACACCTAAAAACAACCTAGAAACATAGTATGAAAACACACTTATCAGTTTAAATACTGGTATGGGCACTTAGAAGATTAAAAAATTATTTGAAAAAATGAAAAACATAAAAAGAAAAATCAGTCATTGCTATAACGATGTGTTGTCAATATGGCAATAGCATCTCCACGAATGGACGTTGTTGAATGACGTATGGACAGGTTGCTGTAATGACCTAGCCATTAAACCTTCCATTCTTTTTTATATTCTCTCAAACCCCAAGTTGTTTCAAGCCTCTCCTCCTCAAGTACTGCCTCTCCTCTTCTTCTCTCTCTTTTTTTCAACCCTTTTTCCACCCAAATAACTAACTTTACTCAAATCTTTCTTCAATCTTCTATCAATTTCTAAGTTTTCACCTCATTTCACTTAAAAATCAAAATTTCTTCTTTATTAATCATTATTTTCATCTTATTATCCTCTTACCTTCTCTTTTATGTTTATTTTTACAGGTTTTGCATAGTACTCATCACCATGGCACTTCAGGGAAAACAAGTCGCAAGAAATATACAATCTAAAGGAAAAGAGGTGGATCTTGAGAAAGAAACACAAGAAATGTCTCATGAATTTGGTGCTTCTTTTTTCCAATCTTGAGTTATAAAGAAGGGTTCAAGTGTCATCTCCCACGCCATCTCTACCGAAATCCCTATAAGTTTTCTTACCCTTCATCTTGTTATTGTTATTTTTTTGTGTGTTTCTTTTGGATGTGTTATAGCATGTTGCTCTACTAAAAATGAAGGATAATGTGTAGATTGAGTGTGGGGAAGGAGCCATACATTTTTCCAATAATTTTCCATCTACATATGTCATTGTCATCATGCATTAGTAGGTTTAGACTTAATTGAATTTGGTGTAATTACGTTTTTTCAAGAATTCTAACATATGCATTATAGAAATTAGTGTGAGTGTATCAACGACATGAGATTAAAGAAATAGTCTTACCTTTGAACATGAATATTTGAGAGTGAAGAATTATTTATCTTATGGAACCCATACCTTGAGTATCTTTCCATTGAATATGCACCTTAATCAAGATAATCTTCATGTAGCCTTTCATGTTTGACACTTATTAATTTTTTTAATATTTAATTAGACTTAATTTGATAGGCATCACTAGTTATTCTTCATACGAATGAATTGGTTCAAAAAAAATGATATAGGATAAAAATGGAGTTTCAAAATGACATTATTAATACATAATTCCTATTCCACTGACCTTACTAAAAACTGGGTTAAGAATAGAGATAGAAGTTAGTTGTGATTTGTGATATAGATGAGTAATTAGGGGGGATTTACAATAAAGTGTTTGCCCTATCATAAAAAGTCTAGAATGAAACTCCAACCAAGTTTCAAAGAACAAACTCTAGTTGAGTAGCCAGGGGACATTCATAATAAAATGTTTGCCTTCGCGTCAAAAGATTAGGTGTTTGTTCAAAATAAAGAGCTAAAAAGTTATGTTAATGTGAAAAATAAAACCAATGGATCTTCTTTTGAATATCATGACATTTTTACGAATGGTTTCTTAGTGAGAAACTTCCTTCCACTTGGTAATATCATCAATGCATGAGTATATGTGCCATAGGTTTAAGAATAGGTGATTAATATCCGACTTAAGAAGCATTTTCTATGTAAAAACCTTCAAGATATAGGCTGCATAAGATAGATGATTTGGATCTTCTCAATTGTTTATGTTCAAGAGCAAGTGAATTTTAAAAGTCTTATGACATTGTTGCATTTTCATCATTTTCACATTTATATAGTTATTGCATTCAACTTATAGCATCATCATTGTTTGATTGTGTGATTTGAGTTTTCTTCTTCTTCTTTTTTTTTTTTTTTTGGGAAAAGCAAAAGCTTAAGTGTTCAGATGTTAATAGGGTAGCATTAGAAGTTAATTACATAGTGGTTTAGTATGTTAATATGCATGTTTAGGATAAGACTTGCATGATTTAGACTTAGTTTGATATTATTATATTGTTTTTGATAATGTTTAAGTGTTTTAATGTGTTATTTGTTGATTTTGGGCAAGAATTCTATAATATTGGTGTAAATATCTAATACATGTTCAAGTGGAATTGACTTAGGAGGCACCTTTGGAACTAGAAGAAGTTTGGTATCAATTTTAGGATTAGAGCATCATGTGATGAAGTTCCACACTAATTTTCAAGGTCATATAACAAGCCATTAAGAATCCATTAAGGGAAGAACAAGAAAAGCTCAAACAAGCACCAGCTTTGGTATAGGTAAATTTATTGATACATTAGGTGCCATGATAGTGTTTAGAATATTATGAAATTTTATAAGGTGCATGAAAATCATGTGAGTAACCTACATATAACATTTCATGAACATTGGAGGTTTTTAGAAGAAGTTATAGTCAAAAGACCGAGCATAGTTGAAACTTGGAAACGTTGATGTAACAGGATGACGTGGTTAAGTTACTTTCTTTGATATTTTGGAGGGGAGACATGAAAAAACCCTACCATCCACCATTCAAAGCCTAAGGAACACTAAATATAAAAAAGAGGAAAAACATCAAGAATCTTAAGATTGAAGGGGGAGAATCAAGATTCAACAACTGTTGTTTAGATTTCCAAAAAATGAGGCTTCAACCAACATAATCAGGTTTCTCTTTTTGATTATTTTCATTTTGTTGTTTAATCTAAATAGTGGTTGTTTGAATATGATTATATATTAATTAATCTAGTTAGGGTTTGTTCTTTAATTGTTTTTTCATCTTTTATCTTCTTGATTTAATGAAAGGTTGCTTGTTGTAATTGTTGATTTCATAATCAATTCGAATTGAGAGATTGTTTTTATTTATTTGAGTTAGGGTGCATAAAAAGTGTTGGTAACCTAATGAACCTGAAATTATCAAATTAATAGATGATTGAAGAGAGATCTTAATTACTTGTTAGTTGTCCTTGGGATTGCTTCAAATCCAATTACATTGTTAATAGTAGTGTTGGGATTAATTGATTAGATCTCAAGAGGCCATTACATATTTAGGATCAAACACAATTAAATAAAAAAGGTAAAAGGAGGATAAATAAGGATAGAATAACCAATAAGTCTTTATCATTGAGTAACTTGATTGTTTTGTTTTCTTCTGCAGTTTAATTCATTGAATTTGTGGTTTAGTTTAATTTTCATATTATATATCTTAGGTTTACCTTAAACAAAGTGCAATTCAGATTGTTAGGTGTCTAGATTCAATCCTTATGGGATCAATATTACTTATACTATAACTTATGAACTGTATACGTAGTGTAGCTAAAATTAGAAAACATAGTGAATATGAGAATCAAGTTCTAATAAATAGTTTCAATGATAAAAATTATGTTAAATTATTTTTAATGCATGCCAACGGAAACAAATTACTAATTTAAGGTTTTTTAAAAATATAAATAGATGTGTTTAGACGTTAGTTATTCATAGGTTTGATTAGAAGTGAATAAAGAACCGATTGAGTGAATTTTTGGGTAGTTTTTAGCTATGTCTGTGAAATTTGTTATGCATTGATCATTAGTTTTATAATGAACCACTTATAAACACTTTGGGTTAATCATTTAATCTTTTGATTATATTTTGAGGTCATGCAATTGATTCGATTGAAATTATAAGGATTGCTCTTCTCTCATGAAAAGAGTAGTATTATAAGTGCTACTTTTATCCCATAAAAAGAGTGTGATTGTATGGGTTGCTGTTCTCTCATAAAAAGAGTATGGTTTTAAGACTTGATCTTCTCCCATTAAAGAAGATATTATTAGTAAAATTTTTAATAAGGTATTAAAGAGTGAACATAGGTGTAAGTTGTGAACCAAACCACTATAAATTCGATTTCCCTTCTCTCTTACGTTTCTTTTTTATTTTTCAAATTTATTTTATTTTAATCCATATTATTATATTATTTATTATATTAATTAATAATTCCTCAATTCAATAAGAGGGAAATTTTTAATTAGGTTTAAAGATTTAGGAAAAATTTTAATAACCTAATTCACCCCTCTCTTAGGTGCCATATAAAGGTCAATGATTGATATTAGAGTTAGGACTCACAAAGACATATTGCTAAAAAAATAGTGAACATAAGATCAATAATGACACTTTTTTATAATGAAAGCATAGTTACATCCCTTATTTTGATAGTGAAAGTTTGAAGATTCGAAAACTAGGATGTAAAATTTTCTTTTGGTTATAGGAGTTGATTTTTCAAAAACTGTAGATAATGACTCTCACACTCCAATCAAAATAATATTTGTAGACAATATCAAGACAATCATCCTAATGGATGAAAGTGAGTTGGATGAAAGGGATGAGAAATGAATTTATTTTAACATTAAAGCTATATATTTTCTTTACTAAGTATGAATGAGTTTAATAGAGCTTTAAGTTATAAATCTGTTTATAAAATTTGGCGAATACTGGAGATTATTCATAAAGGCACAAACCAAGTTGAAGACAAGGAAAGTAAGCATGAAAAGGAAGAAGTTTCTCACATATGCTTCTTAAATGATAAGGCACCCTTTTTCTCAAATTTTTGTAATAATGATGATTAGGTACTTTCTTATTAAAATTTTAATGATGATGAGTTATCTTATGATAAATTAGTTAAATGCTTAGAAGCTTTGACTAAAAAAAGTAAATAATATATTCTAAGTAAAAGAAAACATTGAAATTCTAGATGCATGCAAAATAGAGAATGAAAATTAAAAAGTGAATTAAATAGCATTGTATAATAAAAGTATGTGCAAAAATTAGGAGATGAATGTGCTTCTTTGGAAAAGAAATTAGAAAGTCTTAAGAACACATTGTTTAAATTCAATGAAATAAATAAAAAATTAAAATGCCTATTAGGTGCATAAAATACATGAAATGATAGATATAGTTTAGGATACACATAGGAGTGAATCATTAAATGTTATAACTACGTTTATTAAGAGCAAGAATCTAGAACATGAACATATATCTATGTCATCTTGTGAAAATATTGCATCATTTTCTAGATCCCAACCTAGAAAAACATATCATGCACTCATTTATGGCACTAGATCAAAATCTAAGAGGGAAATGTTTTTTGATAAGTATGGGCACAATGTTTACATGCAACCTCTTTCATTTAAGCATCATAGAAGACATAGTGATACATCTCATTTTCAAACTCTTTATATGTATGTACATAATTCTAGGAACCCATCCCACTCATATCTTATATCCTATTATTACCTAACGATAACATATAATGATAAGAGGACTAGACATTCATATGTGCACAAGAATCATAGGAATCATTATCACTATTACAATTACACAAATCCAAGAAATGCATATTGTCGCTTTTATAGGATTATGATATTCACAATCTAAACAATACTATGATCAACTAAGCAAGTTTCACACGTATACGATTTTAATATTCACAATCTAAACAATTAGAACAAAATTAGCAATTGCATCAATCGCTTTACAGTATAGTTTAGTGAATACAAATATCTATCCCATGAAGATTACAACTAATAGTACTAACTATCTTTCTATCATCTAATTTAATAATAAAATTATTTAATTTGATTGAATTATTAATTAAACTAGATTAACTAATTAAAAGTTAAATCATAATCCAAGGAAATTAATATAAAGAAGTAATAATCAATGGGAATAACACCTAAATGAAGAATCTCCCTAGAGCCTTAATATGCTTTGGTTTTATCTTGATTTAATGATTAACACCAATTATTTAGATCAACAAAATCCCTTGATTAAATTATATCCTTCCCCAAGAAATATAAATTTTATCTCTGAGTTGATTAATTATAATTTTTCTAAATTAAAAACATTAGAAGATGTATTAAACTAATCATTAGATTTCACGTGTTAGGTTTGAATCTGACTTCAAAAACTTATGCAATTGTATCTTTAAAAATTCATTCAAGCCTTTTTATTCATGAAATTGATCTATTTACATAATTGATTTCTTAATAAAAATACAAGAAATCTAGAATTGAATTAAAATTTCTAGCAAAATACCAACTCAAACACAATAATAATTATGAATAATTCGAAGAAAATGAGGGTTTTTCATTAAATTAAGGAATAAATCATCATTAAATAACTCTAGGGTTCATCCCACATAGATCAGAAATAATATCAGTTTATATCAATAAAAATAAATAAAACAATCATCAAGGAAGAACAAAGAGATAGAAAACGAATTCTCATGAAGTTTTGTTCTTGAATATTCACTTAAATCATAATAAAAATCCTCTTAATTTTCTTGAATATTTGTAAAAATCCTTTGGGTTGTGTTTCCATTCTTAGAATGATGGCCTCTCACCCTCTAAAGGTTGATATGCTTTTAAATCACTTGAATTTTTTTTATATTTTAAAAAAAAGTCATGACTATAGGAATTTTGTCATGGTCATGAGATTCCTCTGTATTCTTCAAATGAACTAGAATTATCATAGTCAAGGTCACAACCATGAGATAGGCTATGAGATACACTACCCTTCCAAAAAGTTTACTTTTCCTTCTACCCTTTAATCTAATTTTTTGGTCTATATCTAATCAATTATAATTTACTTTTCTAACTTCAGACTAGCTAAAAGGCTAGTATACTTATGTCAACAAGAAATATAAATGGCAAGTAATTAAGTGTCGTATTCCTGAAGACCTAAGTATAAGTAACAAATCACCCAATGCTTAATTATTCTGACAATCTAGTTGAAAGTTTGATAAGAACTTAAAATTAAATAAAATAAATAAACTATAAATTTAATCCAACACTAATTATCTAATTAAGGCTTTTTAATGATATAAAAGAGTTATCGATGGGTTAATCAACCTACAAGGTCAATTGTGGGAATCATCCAGGATGTAATTCATTTAATCAAGACATTATTAAAGTTCATAGAAAACATCTTTTTTCCTTTAAACTCAAATTATCTATTTAATCCATAAATGAGTTGGAATAAAAGGCATGAAGATTAAGAAGTCTAAACCTGAGGTCTTTAGAACTAGGATTTTGTCTCATGTTTAGATTCAGTTGTGTTACCTACATGATTTTTCAATTATTAAAAGCCACTAGTTATGGCCACTAATTATGGATCCTTTTTATTAATCTAACTTAGATGATCAGACTAAATAAGAAAAAATAAGTTCTCAATTAGATGAAAAATCATTTAAACAATCATTTATAACCCATCTATTCTCCTAAACATAGCTAAAATCATTTACACACACATATTCACCGATGAATAACAAGATATAACAACAGAGTGTATATTCGTTGATTGAAAAATAAAGTATGGAGCTAACATAAATAATATATAAAAAGTTGAAGAACGTAAAATCAATATGTGGTCTATTCCTGTTGATTACTTGCTTCTCTCAATATTTGAACGCTTTTATGAGTCTTTATCGCTAAACTATGATAGATAGAATTAAAGAAGAACCAAAACTAAAAATATAATTGTCTATCTCTCTAAAAAGAACTAAAAGGAACTTCTACAAAGTTTAGGGCATGTTTAGTTGGGTTGTTGGTTGTGGTTTTTATATTTTTGTATTGATTTTATGTTTTGTTTTGGTTTCTATGTTGTATTAGTGTTTTGTTTTTATGAGTTTATGTGCTATTTTTTTGGGATTTTTGTGATTAGAAAAATAGAAAATGAAAACCAAAAATAGAAACCCAACAAAACAAGGACTTATAGCTTCTATTTATATATCCCTCAAAATGACTGTTAGGTTTACAGACCTATAAAACATAAAATAGGGTTAATATATCTTTTTGTTACACCAAAATTGCTTTTACATTTTAGATTAATAGACTAACACAGTGGTAGAATTTGGCATCAACGGCATCATTTATGACTGCTTTTATTCTTTTATCCCCATTTGTCCCTATAACGGTAAAACAACACAATCACAAAAGTGTCACTTAAGATCGTCGTTCATCTTCTATCTTCAACTCACATAACAACAATGGTCTCCCCGATACACAATGGAGTCATTAAGGCCTACTATTTAT
This sequence comes from Pinacopodium congolense, assembly GCA_028565735.1. Lineage (NCBI taxonomy): Eukaryota > Viridiplantae > Streptophyta > Magnoliopsida > Malpighiales > Erythroxylaceae > Pinacopodium > Pinacopodium congolense. Next base: position 6,189 of record JAOXYD010028047.1, on the reverse strand, counting down.
CTTTGGTCTAAGTTCATTTAAAATCAACCTTTTTTATCCAATTGGCTCTGAATTTTGAATAAATATGAAATTAAAAAAAATCACTAATAAGTTATACAAATTCATGCTTAATGGGTAAAAACAATGTATATAGTATCCTAAAAATCACCTAGTTTACCCACTAACAATTCTCCCTGTTGCTTATCCTTAAGCAACTTATCCAGACACTCGTAAGAAAATATTTTGAAGATAGTTAAAGGTTAATCAGATACCCCAACATAGCTTCATGTAATTAGATGCAACTAATACTCTCTAATTCGAGTTTGATCATGGATTAACTCATACTGTCAAGACATATAACAAAGTCACTCCCTTATACATAATACTAAATCTAAAAAAACCTTCACATATTATCATGCAAACTCTTCCTACAGTAATCCAATTAGCAAATCCTTTATGTCACTCATTTAATCATAAAGATCCTTAAAAAATGCTATGCAACCACTTACTTATATTGATTTATGAGTGGACGTAATCTACTACAATCTTTTTCAAATTTTAACTTGAATAAAAAGAAGTCAATTCTATGTATAAAATAACACACATAAGATACATGCTTCAAATCACAAACACGTTCACATTATTTATTTATTTATAAGTTATAACTTAATTATGAGCATTAGAAGCTTTTTTGAGAAGTCACCTAACTTTTTTATATTAAGGTAAGTATCCTGTCATGAATACTCTTAGTTACTCAACTAGTTCTCTCTAAAATGGCTACTAATGCCACTCTTTACCTTTGACCTTTTTACTAGTGTGAAGTTAGTGGAGTAAGAAGTTTACTTACTTATTCACTTTTTTTTAAATATGCTATAATACTTGAAAGAAGTCATACTTAATTATGTATATGCATTCTATACATAGAATATCATAATGATTATCAAGCATTCATTTTCCAAATTCATAAAGAAAATTAAATTTCCTTCTTCACCAACATTCATAACGAGTTACATAGACTTTCTAAATCACTAAAATAATTGAAACCATAGTGCATATCCTAGATCCTAGTTCGAGTTCTGATAAAGATCCATATAAAGTTTCCATACAACTTAGCATTATGTAACAGCAATCAACTCTACTATATAGGTCATAACCATATTTAAGAAAAGATATAATCAAATAAGAATTAATCCATACCAACTATCCAATTAAGAAATAATTAACCCTTAAAATGATTCTTAAATGAAATATCTGAATTAGATATTAAAAAAATTCGCATTAACCTAAGTATATACCAACTAAACTAATTGTTAGCTTCATTCCCACTTTTCCTATACTTAAATTGAACATTATCCCTAATGTTCATAGATTGAAAATAAAAATCCATAAAGAGAGCAAAAAGAAAAGGAACTCCTTGATAATTGATCCTCTAATTGTGATTTTGCAGCCATCCTTTTTTATTTAAGAAAGAAACTAGAACAACTAAAAGAGAGTGATTACATCAAACCAAATTTAAAAAATGCAAAAGAATTGAAAATGCAAAAAATGGAATCCTACAGTACTAACAAATTCTAAAGATAACACAATGATAAAGGATTAAGTTCCATGAAGGAGGGTTCTTTCACTAACATCCTCCTCTAACCAAGGCATGTACATTTTTTTTTCTCTATCCATTAACCTTGAAATATTCATTGTTATCATTCCTCTAAGACTTCAAAAGCTTAGTTACCTTAAACGGACCATACTATTTTGACTTTAATTTCTTTAGAAAGAGTCAAGATAAGAATTATAAATTAGCACGTTGTTTCCTAACTTAAAGTTTCGATGTGAGAGCTTTTTATCATACCATATATTCACGTGTTCCTTATATAACTTCGAGTTGTGGTAAGTAACAACTCTAAATTCATCTAGCTCTTTAAGTTGCAAAATTTTTTTTGCATCTACACATTGTAAATCAAAATTTAAAAATTTTATAGCCCAATATACCTTATGTTTTAGCTCAACTAATAGATAATAAGCTTTTTGGTGAACTATCTTAAAAGCTAACACGTCAATGGAAGTTTTATAGGTAGTCTTATATACCCAAAGTGTGTTGCCTAACTTTAATGCCTAACTTTGCTTAGAAGCACTAAACTTCTCTAAAATATTCATTAATTCCCTAATTGAGACCTGAACGTGCCCACTAGTTTGAAGGTGATAAGATGTAACTATCTTATATTTGAAAACATACCTAGCCAATAAAGTGTAAAATAATCTATTACAAAGATTTAAAACCCCTTTATTTACAATGACCTTAGGTGTCATAAAATCATTAAAAATATTCTTCTTTAAAAACCTGAATACACCCCTAATCTCATTTGTAGGTAATTCTTTTGCTTTAATACCTTAAATATCAAAGACCTCATAAATTAAAATATTAGTCAATAGTATGTCATGCTTCCTAAAGCTACTACGAGCCCCTTAGCATCTATCACAAAATTTTACAAAATTGTATGCATCCTTAATTAAAGTAGGCTTATAGAATTTACATTATAAAACTTTATAAGTTGTCATAGTTAATCTAAAGAATAACAGTGATGTAATATATAGGAAATATCCTCTTTAAGCACACATCATCTTACAATTCCATCCTCACAAATCATATATATATCAAAGTATCATCCCAAATATAGTATTTTACCTTAGAAAAATTTATTCTTTTGATAATAATTAAAATCAAGAAGAAAGATATTACCAATTAGATAATTGATGAAATCCACATGCCAAGGAATGGATATTATGGCCATAAGTTATTCATTTAAGAAAGCTCCTTAATGTCCTTACCAAATCCTTTCTCTGTTTTTGTTTCATCTAGCTTGGACAAGTAGTTAGCTATAAAAATTTTCACTATTTCCTTATCCTTCAACTTTCTATTGAATTCATACAAGGGTAGAACCCATCAAATTAATCTTGATTTTGCATCTTACTTAGTCATTGGGTATCTTAAAGTTGTATAATCCATATAAATGACCACTTTAGACAAAATCAAGTAAGATCAAAATTTGTCAAAAGCAAACACCACCACTAGCATCTCCTTTTCAAAGATGGTATAATAACATTGAGCACCATTTTTAAGGTTTTACTTGTATAATAGATGGGATGGAAGATCTTACTTCGACACTATCCCAGAATAACTCCTACTACAGTGTCATTTGCATCATATATTAACTTAAAAGGAAGAGACTAATCAGAACATATAAGCATATGTGCACTCATAATTTTTTTCTTTAATAATTGAAAAGATATCATACAATTATCATTAAAATTAAACACAAAATCATTTTCAAATAACTCTGTTAAATGTCTAAAAATTTTAAAAAAATCCTTAATAGCATGGCCTAAGAAACTTCCAATAACCTTTGATAGACTTTAATGGAGACAATTTCTTAATCATATCAATTTTTACTAGATCTACTTGTATACCCTTGCTAGATATCTTGTCACCTAAGACAATACATTCTTGTACCATAAAGCGTCATTTCTTTTAATTCAAAACTAAATTAGTCACTCTACATCTCTTAAGTACCTTCCCTAAATTTTATAAGCATGTATAAACAAAAGTATCAAATATAAAGAAGTCATCCATTAATATCTTGATGCAAGTTTCAATCATGTCAGGGAAAATATTCCTCATAAAACGTTAAAAAGTAGCTAAAGGATTAAAAAAACTAAAAAGCATGCGTTTATATGCAAATGTATCATATGGACATGAAAATGTAGTCTTTTCTTAATCTACTAAGGCCATTAGAATTTGTATATATCCTAAAAATCCATCTGAGAGATAATAAAAACTACACCCAGCTAGTTTCTCAATCATAAGGGAAAAGGAAAGTGATATTTATGGGTAGCACCATGTAATTTTCTATAATTTTTGCAAATTTTCTACCCAGTAACTTTTATTAGTGGCTATCAACTCGTTCATGACAGTGGTGCCTCCTTTCTTAGGTACTGTTAAGACAAGACTCACCTAATTAGAATCAGAGATAGAGTAGATAATATCTGTGTTGAGAAGCTTGACCCTTATCTTTAACTACTTTCTTTATGTGTGAGATGAGTCATCTCAAGGGCTGCACTAATGGTTTACTTCCTTTCTCCATAAAAATATTATAAGTACAGAAAAAGGGACTATTTCATATAATGTCCAAAATTGTCCATCCTAATGCTTTCTTGTGGTTTATAAACACCCTTAGTAGCCTTTCCTATTTAGTTTCTGTCAACAAAAGAAGGAATAATAATTGATAAGTGCTTAAGTGGATTTTACTGAATCGAAGAAGATTCCAATCATTGGTTTTGAGGATGAAAAAATATTTTTGTTACTAATGTTTTGATTTTGGTGACTTAGCAAGCTAGATTAATATGAATAATGTAAGAGTTTAAGTTGAAGCCCAAGAAGGAAGTTCATTAATGAAGATAAAAAGGATTGGAGCAAGTAATGAAGTGTAAGAAGGAATATCAAGACAAGAAGAAGAAGAATGAATAAATCTTTATTTATGAGTTTTAGTTTTAAACTTTCTTGACCTTAATTAATGCTTAAAAAAAGGTTCAATTTTTCATGTTACATTTGCATAAGCATTTGCATTTAGAATTTTAGTCTAAGACTTAGAATTTTTTTGAATTTTGATTATGACATTAGCATAATAGGAATCAATTTAAAATGTCACATTAGTATAAAGTTGCATAATCAAGAGAAAATTATGTGATCTATTTTAAATTATTTCTCCTGATCTATCTTGTTAGTTTCGAATGTTGTTTGAATTTTTTTGAATTTGTTTAAATATGTTTGAGTCAATCAAAGTGCTTTGAGTAATCAAATTTTACATACATGCGTTTCATATGTTTTTAAAGTTACATAAATTTTTATTAAATAGGTAAATTTTTTATTTTAAGGAAATTAAATCAATTTGACTATTAAAATATCCTTGGAACATGTTTTTAAACTTGTTTTTAATGTTTTTAAGGCAAAAGAAACAAGTTTAAAATGTTTAAGAATGGTTTGAAAATGGATTAAGTTGAAAAGTGTTGAAAATATGTTTAATTAGTCATAAACCAAGATATTTTTTTTTTCTTAATCCATTTCTTGGTACTCATATTATGTTAGGAAATGGTTTAAATTTTTTTCAAAATTGATTTGAGGGTGTAAGAAATGTTTTAAATGAGTGTTTAACAATTTTTTTAAAATGATACTGGTTTACTAGTCCTGGTTAAATTGTTGATCAGTTCCTATTTCATAAGGCAATTGGTAGATCAGTGCAAGCAACGAGTTTGATAGTTATGAACTGATCAACCAATCACTAGTCAACTAGTTGCTTACACTGATCTACCGATTGCCTTATGAAACAGGCTGCTGGTGCACTTAATTAGTCAACCAGTTAGTGTTATTTTAGCAACGGTACCTCTTTTTCTTAACTAAATCCAATGTTTAATGATCTCTAATGGTTATTTAATCCTTCTAACATCTCTTTTAGCTTCATAATAATATTTATGAGCATTCAAAATTCATCTTTTCTTATTAGGAAATATTTTTTAGAGAGTTTTAAACTTATAAAGTATCCTACCTCAAAGCTATCAAGTTTTTAGTGTTCTTTTTATTTCGTCTTTGTTCTTCAAGCTTTAAATGCAATTTTTATACTTAAAATCTATTATATTCTGTTAATTTAAGTTCCATTAGGTTTATTATACTAATATTTCATGCTTATAAGGTTTAGAAACGTTTCTTCACTGAGCTTAAATTGAAACACCATTAAAAGTGTTCTTTTATGGTATTTACCAATTTAATTTTTGTTATGTTGATTATTATGGTATAGGCTCCTCTTTACCTCAAAACAATTATTTAAAGATTGCTCTTCACCTTCCATAAAGAATATATGAGTTGTTTTGATTATTATATGTGATTTAGTATTGATTTATGTTGGTTATTGATCAATTGAGCATGAGAAAATTTATTAAGTATTAGTGTTACATTGGTTGCATTTTAACCTATTTTTGCATTGATTTTATTAAGGCTAGTATATTGATTTTTATATCATTGAGTTGGGATTTGAGAGCTTTGTTGAACCAAAGGCGGTTCCAATCTTGGTTTTGATGATAACAAAATATGATTGATCACTAATGGTTTGAGTTTATGATGTTAATCTTAAAGATAGGTATAATTCAAGAAGGATCCATTATGGA
>JAOXYD010028036.1:0-14277 GCA_028565735.1 Pinacopodium congolense | reverse complement strand
GCTTGGAACTATCATTTAACTCACTGTTACATGTCTTTTTCAATATTTTTTAAGGACAAAGTGGACAAATAACAAGCAAACTTTCCCAAACCCTAGTAGCTATACAATACATATATAAAGAGCTTAAAAACGCAGAGGAGAGGTAGAATTGAGGGGAGGAAGAATAGAATCACATGGTAGATTAGAAAATGATGCTTCATTCTTTGTTAAGGTTAAGTTCAAGTTTCTTTTCTTTTGTTCTTTCTTTGCATTAGACCAGTGGATTAGAGCCTTTAAGAGGATTCAAGGTAGATTGAAAAGTGGGGTTAAAAAAAAGATCAATTTTGGTTGTTCCTTCATCTTTATTTCTTATTTTGTATCGACTCTTTTTCTTCATTAATGGATTTACCTTTTTATGATATTTGTGGTTTCATTGTTGATTATGTACGCATGGATTATTTAGTTAGGTTTTTAATTAAATTGGTTTTATATGTTTTAAAGATTTTTACCTAATTTAAATGCATAATCTAATATTGCTTTGATTAGACATCTTAGTTGGGTTATTAGATAAAAAACCTATGACTATTGGCCTTTAATTATTGGTAAATTCATTAAGTGACATGATTGAATTTAAATGTTGACTGACTCTGAAGTCTTTTGTGAGAATTCTTAAATCTAACGAACTTAGGTTTAAGCATCCTACAATTAATGTCTTTTATTTCAAATTGTCTATTAGATCAATTAGATGAATTGAGTTTAAAAGAGAAAAGGTATTTTCATCACTAATGGCTATATCTTGTTTCAATGATGAATGCATTAAATCTATTCAATGAATTGTTTCTTATTTGTTTAACCCATGGAATCTGAGTCCTGGTGACATTATAATTTGTTTGACTCTTAATTCATTTGTCAATGTCTAGATTAAACGTTGGCTTTTTTATTTTTGTTTGTTCTCTTATTTATTTATTTTACTCAACAATTTAAATTTGTTTATATTAAACACTAATTGACTTAGTATTACACTCAGTTTCCTAGGGAAATGATACTTAACTTCTTATCATTTTGCATTACTTGCTAATAGGTGTGCTTACCTTTGGTTGGTCTAGGATTAGATTGGTCAAAATTATAGTTATACTACAACAATTGTTTTACATCGTTGTTGAGGAATCTAGCTTGTTAATACTAGGGATATTGTTGTTGATTATTTTAGACTTTAGTTTTATTTTTTATTTAATTTATTTAATCTATTTTGTTTGAGTTCAAGTTATACACGTAGTTTTCCTTTTGTGATTATAGACATGGATATACAAGACTATCTAGACTACAAGTTATGGGATAACTTTGTGGCTTCGATCGATAGGAGAAGAGCTTAATGGATGGCTTATAAGCACTGCGGGGGCAACATATACTGAGCTAATGAGATGCATTATTCAAATCATCCTTAGATTGATTAAGCCTACTTTAAACTGCCTCTACAGAGTTACTATTAATAGCAGGAAGAAGAATCAAGGTTAAGGGAGCTGATGATGAAAGCATCCCCACATCCGAGGAATCAAGGTTAATACATCTATTGGAGGAAGCCATAGCCACGTTAGAAGATCAAATCCAAGTTGTAGAGGCATCTATCTCCAACTTGGAACCATAAGTGGAGCAATTAATTTAATAAGAAGAGGGGTTAAGATTGGAGAAGTTGTTTAGTAATTTCATATCCTCAAATAAGGCAAAATTTTAAAGTATGGAGGCTTGTCTAAAGAGAATTCTCATAAAGCTTTATGACACAAATGGCGCAACTGGTTGAACTAAACATATAATATAAGCAAGTAAGTATTCCTAACACTACATAAGTGGAACCAAGTGATCAAGGTAAAGAAAATACAAGCAATAAAGAGATGATTAATGAGCCATTCCAGAAGGAAGAAGAAGCTGTTGATGTTATAGACTTGATTTAGGAAAAATAGGTACCTCTATTCATTAATTTTATTGATATCATAATTTCTAATTTTATTTAGGAATTTGGGTACCAAAATCCATTACTAAAGTACATTATAAAAGAAATTAGAGGTATGGAGAGAAAATTGGTGGTAGGTGCAAAAGCTAACACACTATTGTTAAGCCATCCAGTGTTATCCAAATGACATATCCTTCCCCCACAATTAAAATAAACATTGTCCCAAATGTTCATAAAGTTAAAAAATAAGCATAATATGTGAGAGAAAGGAAATAAATACACCTATATAAAAATGTGATTATGATAATGCTCCATTAATATGAATTGCAGCCATTTGAAAATCAAGGACAAATTATCAAGGTACCAGAAACAGAATAAAACATGTAAAAAAAAAAAAACTAAAAGTGTGCTAAAAGCACACCATTTTATTGAAAGTACACGAAATTCTACCTCTACAGTCGGGTTACTTCTCAACAAGTGCTTCTTTAGGGTCTTTTAGCTGGACCTTAGGCTTAAAGAATTTTCAATCTCAGCTTAAGTCTAACACCTAACTTCTCATCCTCATCCTTTGAATAACGACAAACCAATTTTGGAAGATTTCCTATACCATTTAGAAGTGTCCTAAATTTATGATTTTTATCCTAAATAAAGCATTATGTAAAAAGTTTAAGTAAACAACTCTTGCTCACGAATCAAAAGAGAAAATACCTATGAAATCAAAGTTTTGAAATGCTACCTTGGACTCAATAAACTCATTTTCACCAACTTGAATGAAATACTCAAACTCAATAGTTTTATAAATTAATTCACGTGATACAGACTTACTACTCACACTTGTTAGCTCAATTGGCTCTACATAATTAATGCTCCTAATTGATTCTAAAATTCGTTCCATGGTTTTTTGATCATGATTAAGCTGAAAAGGATTTTCTAAATAGGAAATGAACATAGCCTTATTGAGCCAAGAATAGTCAAGGTGATCCATCCAACTAAAGGTACAATCTTCTACTTTCTCATAATACTATTACTCAAGAAAAGATGAGGGTTAGTCAAAACAAGAGTGATTTAGCCAAAAGTAATCAGGAGAATCATCAAAATCAGAGGTATAAGTTTCAAACTGTGTAAATCAATTTTTTTAGCTATTGCCCCAATTAACTTCAAGCTGATACCATTGGTGATCTTGCCAATGATCTTGTTGCCTTCATATCTTTTTTATGACTAAAGCAAGCCATTAAAAGAGCATTCTCTATACAAAAAAGATGAAAATAAAACAAAATAAAGAAAGAAACTACTAATCAAAACATCAAATAAATAAGACAAGAAAACAAATCTCTTGACACATAAGGGATCCAGGTTTGATCCTCGATAACGGCACCAAAAACTTGATTATGATCGATCATACACAAACTAAGCTCAAATAAGTCTATATTTTAATGCACAAAATCACAATTTAATTGAGACCAACTTTTCAGCAAGTGCATCGATCACAACAAGTAATATAGTGGAGTGTATTTAAGACTCTGAGTATCGATCCCACAAGGAAGTGTGTATGTGATTGTAAGTACTAGGTTAATCAGATTACAATTATCTAGAGAATCAAGGTAGGTTTATAAAATTACAAAACTAATATAGAAAACTTCCAAGCAATTGTAAAATAATTCAAGGTATTTTTCCTAATTTATCCAATTAAAGCTTTAGTTTTTAATGATTTAATTGATGGATTAGTGATGTTTAATCTAGGGTATCTTCACTAAATCAAGACAGCGCAATAGTTAAGACACTGGCTTATCTCTATTGGTCTTATGCTAAAGTTTGGTTATGCTTTAGATTTAGGTAATATGCTTAAAGATTAGAAAATCTAATCCTAAATTTCCCTAATTCAAGACTGTCATCTTCATGATTAACCACGTCTTTGGTTATTTAACTGACTTAAATCTTGTTATTTATTAATTTTTCTAATAACTTAAGTAAAGATTGTTGGATCTTAGACTCTCTAATAAAAATATCCTAAGTGATCAGTTTAGGACAAGCATTAAGCATTTAATAAACAAAGATTAATTCACTAATTATGCATTAAATATTAATTGAAACAATTAACCATCAATAAACACATTTAACAACCTAGCTAAACTGAAATTTAGCATTAAGCATATAAATTAATCAAAGCTAACAAGATAATAACTTAAATAACATAAACCTTGATTATTTCATAAATAAAACCATAATACATAAGATCAAAGGTTAGAAATCACCAAAGATGGATATGAGATGATTAATTGACTCTAATCCATGTGATTATAGATTCTAGAAGTCACAAACAACCTGCAAACTTAATTGCAAATGACTGAAATCTAAAAAGAAAAGAAAAACAACCTAAAATTAGTTTGATATGGAAAACTACTAAATCAAAGGTGTTTAATTCCTAAAACTGATGCTGCAAATGTCTGGGAGATGCCTCAATTTATAGGGAAGATGCAGCTATAAGTAAAGGAAGAAGACAAGCCATAATTATTAAAGAAATTGGTTGAAAAGCTTATGGAGATGCCTCAATGCGGTAGGTTCACCAAATGAATATGGCGATTTAGAGCCTGCCATGTTGGTCTATTTCTTCAACACCAATATTGGGGTTAAGGGAACCAATACGGTGGCTTGGCTATGCCACCATATTAGTCTTAGAACTTAACTCTTTTTGCTAATTTTTGCTCAATTCTCCAATTATTCATATCAACCCACAAATTAAACATTTCTAATAATAAATTAAACATTTAAGCACTGAAATAGATGTAAATATACAACAAATAACATCTAAGAACACTATGAAATTCACCCCTAACAATGGAATTGACATTTCAAACTTATTTGAATCCACTATATTACTTATTAATCGGTGTAATTATTTTTAAATCGATTTTGTGTTAATAAGTTTAATCGTAAGAAACTAAACCAGCACAACACTCGGATGCATATATAACTTAATAATGAAATTTAAATATTTTAATTATTATAAAAATAAGTATTTATTTTTATATTACATTAATTATACTATTATTAATAAAATTTATTTATAAGCTTAATCTATAAATAAATGTTAATATTAAGACTTAACTTATGATTATTAGTTCTATAACATTTTTCGAAAAGAAAAATCTAAATATTATAATATCAAGTTAAAATTGGAGCTTCAGCTTGATTGGTTTAGGTTTCGATCATAATAGGTCTTTAATATTTTGCAAGGCATGAGAACTCAATGACTTATAAGTCAAAGTTATCTTTGAATCTATGGAATAAATGTTTATACTTTCTAACTAGTTCACAAGTATTATTACTTAAAAGTTTCAAACTGATTGGACTTGTCATTCAAATCATAATGTCTTAAAATTACAACTTCTGTCATAGAATATCCATCTGACATTTCGAAAATTAGAATTATAAAGTTATTGACATGAAATATAATTTTGATGTGATTTAGAAGAAATATCAAATATTTATTTTGTTTTAGATAGACTTTTTATCCAAATTAAAATTTTTTTCTTCAAGTCACAACAACTTTCATTTTCCTTTCACCTAAACCATAAAGTAGAGCTTCGTTTTATTTTGAATTTGATGACATATACACTCACTATTTATAAGCATTGAAATAAATCAAGTGCTATGTTGAAGTCTTACACTATTTTAAATATAAGAATTTATACAACCCGTGAAGTTTGCTTTTCCTCTCTTTGATTATTACAATTATTAAATATAAATGTACATGAAGAATTTCATTTAGAAAGGTGGATTTTACATACAAATGAAGGATTTTATACCCCATCTTCTCTACAAAGCCAACAAAATCTTATTGCATCATGCCTAATCATGTAAGCAAATATGTTGACCCACTTCTTGTTATCATAATAGTTGTTAACAAAAAATGTTATTTTCAACTTGTTTATAGAGTCAATATAGTCCAACTTATTTTTATAATTTTGCTAGATTATAATATATTTTGGATAAAGAGCCTATTGATCTCCAATGGTGCTAAAGAGGAAATAATTGGATGTTTGTATATTTTTTTAAAAATAAATATACAATTTAAATTTTTTAAAAATGATATATTGATTGATATGTAACAAAAAGTAAATATTTTAGTAGTATTGAAGTACTATAAGTCACTTTAAACTAATATGCCCTCACTTTGGCATCTAATTATTAGATCAAAAATAATAAAATTTCTTTTGTCTAATTGAAATTTAAAAGAGTGATGATATAATTGGAATGTAATCACAATATAAAGTAATTGAATTCCATAAACATAACTCATATAAAGGGAGTAAGGAAAAGGTGGTGCAAATGAATATATAATGTTTGGAAAAAAAATTTCCCGACTCCCATTTTGCAAACATAAAGTTTATGACTTATCTCCTTTTTTTAAAAGGTTAACAAAAACCTTACACAAGGTACTTGTGTAAAGAGCATTCTTTAACAACTTCTTCTTGAATGTTAAGAGGAAAATTCATTAGAATAACTTTGAGAATAAATCCTAATTAATTAGAAACCTTAATTGAATTACAACTTATATTTCTATTTGTTACTCTCTGTAATGTTCTAAGACTCAATTTCAACTATAATGAATAATTAAATTCTTTAAATCCTTGAAAACTCTCCCAAATATGTCTCAAAACTCATCAAAATTTCATAAACGATGTTCAATAACCAAGAAATAAAGTATTTATAGTCAAACACCATAAAATAGTTTTTGAACACAAAAAATAGTCATTACAAAGTCTTTTTTTTAGATAGATAGATCGACCTTACTACTACATAGATCGACTAATGTGGCTACCCATATGCCTTTAGAATATACTGTAAACTCTTTGGGTTGTTTACATTATATGTTATGATCGTTATATGTTCTCTAGCAATTTGGTCAAGCTATTTTCTTATAGATGCACCTAAATTACCTTTAAAACACAATTTTAAGACAAAACCTAGCACATGGTATCCTCACTTTAACATAGGTTGACCTAACTAACTTCAGCATAGGTTGACTTGACAACCTGAAAAAAATATTTTCAAAGCCTTTCAAATTTTTTTCAAGTTATCAAATGTAATCATTTAATAAAACTTGTCTTAAATAACTTTGCAAAGTTTTCAAATATTTTTTAAAGCATTAATAGTGTTTCCTTAAAGAATTCTCCAAATTTGTCTTGATTTAAAATGATAAAGGAAATAGGAAAAAATGGGATAATTATTTTACCCTTTTAAAAAATTAAAATTAACAAGATATGGTTACAAAAAAATATTATATTGCATAGATATAATATAAATTGACTTGTTTCTTCCCTAATCTTGCATTAATACAATAAAAATTGACAAGACCACAATACATGCTGTAAGCCTATTATTGTTACTTATAATCAAGTCCATCATTATTAGCTCTTATCTTTCTTTTTGATTCTAAAATACTGTTTCTCAAGATGGATATTAGTGGCTTAAGCTTTAGATTTATATTTATCTTTAGAACTTTAATCAAAAACTGATTTACTATCCCTAATTATAGCTTACGTCAAAGTACTTGCTTTAGCTAACTTAGCTTCCTCCTTTAAAATGCAAGTGGTTTTCTTAATTTTAGTATCAAACACTAATTTCCTCTGTTTTTAACTATGCAGAAAATAAAATAATAAATAGATAGCAAAATGAAAATCAAACAATTGACAATTTTCACAGTTTTGAAGTATTCAACATTAATCCATTTCTAATATTACTAAGACTTAATTCTAAGCAATAGTGTAAACAATTTATTGATGTGTCAACAAGTAGTAAAAGGATAGTGATTCTCAGCATCATCTTATAGGGATCTAAAGCAAGTTCTATTCTGAGCATCATCTTGTAGGGATCTAAAGCAAGTTCTAGGTCAAAAGGTGTTCAAATACCAAGAAAATCCTTAAATTAAATTTTATGAAATCTTTAAAAAATAAATTAATTAACTATTTAATCTAAATAATAGCTTGATAGAAATAGTTCTATTAATAATAAAATCTAGCTAAGGTTTTAGGGTTTAATGGGTTAATTAAGTCTAGTTGAATTTTGATGTTAAATTTAAGGTAACATCACAAAAATAAGATAAAACAAATCACTATGGTATTATCTTTTTTTTCTTAATTCTAATGTATCTATTTGGTCAAGTAAATAAATTAGAGTAAAAAGAATAAGTAGTAAAAGCTCAAATATAGAACGATAGATTTGAAATCCTTCACTAGATAATTAGAGTTTGCTCATTCATCAACCTAATTTGGTTATAGAACTAATGACGTAATAACTAAAGTCCAAGGTCTTGGATATTTTAATCATCTAATGAATCTAACTTAGGTGATCAAGTTAAGGAAGTTAGATGATTACTTAGATAGATAAAAATCATTCAAGCATATAATAACGTATGAAACAAGATTGAAACCTTATAGAGAAGAGAAATATCAAAAGTTAGAATGAAAGGTCTATGCCACTCTACATATCTGATGTTAGAACATTCTCCAATTATTATATTAGAAGGCTAGGAGCATGGAGCTCATTCTATTGGTTATTAAAATTCAAACAACTAAGATGTATTACTGAGATCAGCCTAATTAGAGTGAACTCATGTTTTTTATATGCTATGCCAAGTAAGTATGGTTTATATTAATAGGCTATACCTTAAGAATATTTAGAACTATGGTTAAATGCCTTAGTTGGCAACTCTAGTGTGAAGATATAACTATGAGATATGGTGCTTGTTACCCTTATATGATGTTATGGTGCTTGTCATTATCTTGTTCTTTGAGATGATTCTCTTGTAACCTATTGTAACACTTTATAGTGTAACTCCTCTTATTCATTAATTCATTACTTTATTTTCCTAAAAAAAATCAAAATCCAATTAATAAAAAATATTAAAACCCAATTAATACCCTAACCTTAGCTTAAGTAAGTTTTCATAATGATCAATAAACAAAAGAATATAAATAGAGAATTCATTATTATTTAAGAAAAAAGTTTATAACAAGAAAGAAAAGTGGGACATAGAAGATTACATAACCCAAAAATGAAATCCATAATGAACCCTTTTCTTTTCAAGTCCCACTTGAATCTACTCTAAAATCACTCAATTGTAATCACTTATTATTTTTTTTTGAAAAGTTAAATAAATTAAATGCAATATAAGAGAGTCAGATATAGGACCAACACTAGGAAGAGTATCCAAGCCTCCTTACAATATAGTAGAAAATAATCAAATCACTTATTGTTTTTTTAGAACTTGAGAGAAAGAAAAAATCCAAAGAACAAAACCATAACTAAGAAAGTATTTTTAATTTTGTGATGACTACTAGGTTGTGAAACCCTAATATCTTATTTTATGGTACTTTTGTCATTAATTAATAAGAATAATCTTTGGTTTAAGAATTTCTAAGAGTAAAATGGCATATGAAGCAGTGTTTAATAACAAGGTACAATGATGTCATGTCTCCTAACTATTTATATTATGTCTTTTTTGTCCCATCTACTAAAAGTAAAATGGTGGCCTTTATAGAGAATAAAATGACTTTACTTTTCTTAGACGTTTTACTTTTGATGTCTTACTAAAACATCCTTCTTTACACTTGATTTCTTGAATAAGCTTACCTAAAAATTTATCAAATCTAGTAATTAATAGGAAAAAATGCTTAATAATAGGTCAAAAATCTAAAAACTCAACATATAACCTAACTAATTTATCATATCAGTTCCCCCACATTTTAAAAATTACTTGTCCTTAAGCAATATCTCCATACAATAACTAAGAAGTACTCCAATAGTAGATGAAATTTAATTAAGAATTCAAATATAAATAAATGTAATTAACACTAGCAAATATGACCTACTTAATCTTAACTTTAACTTGATTTACATGGTCACATAATAAAATAAAGCAACATTCACATACAACATTAAATCTTTAATTGAAACCATATAGAGCATCATAAAAACTTGTGTAAGAGAAAATTAAAAAATGTATTTATGCTCCATCTTGTGAAACAAGTGCATTTGATGCTTTATTTTTCATTTCATAATATATCAAATTATTCATTATTATTTTAAAATACTAATAGTTTTGGCTACCATTTTATATGAAGGTTAACATTGGTGATGAAGAATCTTTTAGTTAAGTAGTTAAAATCAATTAAGTATATTTTTTCCTTTAAATATTCGAGTAAATAAGTTAAATTAATCACCTTATTCCAAGTTGCACGATGCCTGGGGTGTATTATATAGGTTTTTAAGATATGAATTAATGCGTTTTCACCTTTATCTAACTATGAATTTGCCTTATTTATATGTATTATTGATGAACTTGCAAGTTTATGGTCAATTTAAGAGTTTGGTGCAAAATTTGATAAGTGCGGATGATTTTTCTAGAAAATTAATGTGGGTCATTAACTATATCATTTATGTTCCTCTCAACCATTATTGAAGTACTAGATCAAGTCAATAAATTAATGGCTATTAACAATGATGCCATTGTAGATATAGGAAATTGCCATTAAGATCAATTTACCGATAAAAGAACAATGTTGAGTTAGAATGATGCCATTTTTCACTAACTTCAAGGATTGTTATATCCTTTGGAAATGTGACTAACAGTTGTTTTGAGGGGAAATTGCTCTCATCTCCTAATTGACTCTGAATATAGTATAATTGTATATTAAAAAATATTGAAAGAGTTCAACAAGTTTGGAACAATGAGTTAGTTAGATTTTAAGTTTTTTTTTAGGTTTTCTCTTAACTTTGTATTAGAAACTCAAATAGTGAATTCAAGTGATCCAAGGATTGAAGTTGGAATTATAATTAGGATATTTATATTCTAGGTTTATTTCTTACTCTTTAATTATTTTTATATCTTGACTATTTTATTTTATTAATAGATATATGCTTTTTAATCAAATACTCATGCTTATTGACAAACATGTGTGGCCAAATTGATTAATAGCTAAAGTAAGGTAAGTAGATTAATTAACTATATTCTAATTGCTTGAGTGTGTGCAAAATTTTGTTTGTTTGAATGCTTAATTTTCTATTATGTACTAGTCATCTAGAATAGATTCATAGGTGATTAGGGGTCTAAAGAATTTACCTTAGTTTCCCGAAATTTGGAAAAAAATATAATTTAAATCAATGAATGACCAAGTATTATTTAATTGTGAGGGTCTCAATTCTAGAACAGGATTTTATAGTTGAATTTCTTAATCTTTAAGTTTATTACCTAAAGTTTTTGAAATGACAAACAATGGTATAGGATTAATGGAGAAAAGGCATTAATTTAATTATAGCTGTGTTTTGAATTAGAGAAGATACCCTAAATCTGATCATACAAAATTTCGACTTAGTTAATCTATTGAAACCCAAACCCTTAGTTAGACATTTGATATTAGTATAACTTAAACTCTACTTATTATCTAGTGCATTAGATGAGTGTTTTATTCAATTTATTTATTTATTTTATATCACATTGTTTTTGTTTCTTTTTTTTATGTAGATTGGTGTTGATTAGTTTAGATTCTTATTTTGTTATTTTTAACTACATTTATTTGTTATTTATTTGTAGTTTATTATTCTTTGTTTTATTATTCTTTGATTATTATCCTTTTTGATTCCTTGGGTTATTTTTATTTCTTAGTTTATTAATACCTTATATGCATGCTCATGGTTAAAAGCTTGAGAAATTGAGATTTGACTTGAAACTAGACTGAACTATGTATAGGATTAGAAAAGAGATTTAAGTAGGTAAATCTAGTAAGGGAGAAGTAGAATCCAGTAGGGCAAATCAACATGAATTAGAACTTAAAAAACTAGATATGGAACACTAAGAGAACATAGTAGTGCCTAACTCAAAGGAGTGTAGAGAGCCAACAATGATAGATCTAGCTTTAGGGAATAATAATAGATATTTGGATAGCATTGCTAGATTGAGGGTCAGCACAAATAACTTTGAGATCCTACATTGGATTAGTTTCATAGTTAAGGCTTCATAGTTTAAAGGTTCAATATTATAAGATCCTAACACCTATCTAGAAACTTTCATAGATATTTATAATTTATTTAGGCATAATGCAATTATAAAAGATGCAGTTAAGTTAATGTTTTTCCTTATTTCTCTTAGAGATAGGCTAGAACTTAGCATTTTACTCTTCAATTTAGCTCTTTTACCAGTCAAGATTAATTGATGAAATTATTTCTAGCTAAGTTTTTTCCTTTAGCCATGATAACAAAGATGAAAAATAAGATAACATCTTTTGTCCAATATGAGAATGAGAGTCCATCCAAAGCCTAATAGAGATTTAAGAGATGTTAACTAAGTATCTAAGTCATAGGCTTAGTATCTAGCAACAAGTTGACATCTTTTATATTAGAGTGAGCCCTTCCACCTATAGTATCATAGATGCAACTGCTGGATGCAGTTTAGTGTGTAAGATGCCAAATCAAGTATATAAGCTTAT
Organism: Pinacopodium congolense; assembly: GCA_028565735.1. Taxonomy (NCBI): domain Eukaryota; kingdom Viridiplantae; phylum Streptophyta; class Magnoliopsida; order Malpighiales; family Erythroxylaceae; genus Pinacopodium; species Pinacopodium congolense. The sequence continues at coordinate 1,863 of JAOXYD010028036.1, read as the reverse complement.
TAAGGAAATTGTGACTAACAACTTTTAAAACCATTCTGAGAGACACCCTAGGAGAACTTATAGACCTCACACAATTAATGACACGGTAGCTTTAGCAACCTAACTAAATTTTTTAAATAAGAGGTTAGATAGTATAGTATATGGTGTTAGTGGTAGTGCAATTAGAGGAAAATTAGTGTGAGATAACTATAGAGGAACTCCCACACTTCCATGTAATGTTAGGTTGGAAGTCCCTTTACCCAAGAGCCTAGACAAGTATAGTATCTAAGGAATTATAATAGGTATTCAAGGAACTCCTTTAGTAACACTTACAATCTAGGATGAAAGAATTATCTTAATTTTTCATAGAGTAATAATAAAAATTTCATCAACTGCAAGCAGATTTCTATAGAGGTCCACCATTAAGATTTAGAAAAAATGGACCTATTCAATAAAAAAAAAGCATAGTTTTAAAGAGATCTTTATCAAGTATATTCAATGAAATAAAGGCAAATTGCAAAACCATGAGGCTTCCATTATAAATTTAAAGACTCAGGTTAGTCAAATTACATAAATCTTATGGGAGAAGCTACCTAGTAAGCTACCAAGCATTGGGAAAGCCAACCCACATAGATCGTGTTAAGATCATTACCGATGGAGTTGTTATCAGCTCACCAAATAATTAAATTACCTAACTAACTATCTAGTAGGCAAGTCAAGGTCGATCCTATAGAGAACTGATTGTGTTTGCAAGTTATTCCTAATGTTGCGCAAAAGAAAAAGAAAAGAAAAAAATTCCACTAGATGCAGTGAAATTGAAATAAATGAAAAGGCAATTAATGAAACTAAAACAACAAACAAGAAAGAAAATAAGAAAGAAGAAAAGTTAGGTAGAAGATATTATCAAGATTCATGAATTTCAACTGATCATCGAAGATATATAAATTGTGTTATGCCTAAGATGTTAGCCTATATACACAAGCAAGCTCTTGCATCCCAAGTTTATCTAATTTTAGATAAGTCTTATAAGAAAGAAAACTTATCCTTAACCACACGATAATCTAGAATAAGATGTCTAGATTTAGTGGTACAATAACACTAAAAATTAGGGAACGACTAACCTAAGCCATAATCTCATAAGCTTGGATTGTGTAACTTAAAGAATTGAAATTCTAGGCTAAGTGATTAAGTTTACCTACAAAATCAATTAACATATCTCTACTTTTTGATTTCACTAATGAAAATTATGGATCAAAAGCTAAAACCTAGTAATTGAATTAGAAATTACATCTAGGATGACCGATCTTATGAATAAATTCCTAATTCATGGCATTGAATCTAAATTCCAATTCAATCCTAGTATAAATTATAATGCCCATGAAAGACCCAATTAAAATCTCATAATTGTTATCCCTAAATACATCAAATACCTTTAATCCCAAATTAAAATTAATCTAACATAATCACAAACTGAAATTAATAATAACAAAAAGTTAAATGTAAAAAACATAAAGGAAAGAAGATGAACAAGGCTATATTAGCCATAAACACAGATTCAATAAGTATTTAACAATCAAAAAATGTAAACTAAATGTAAAATACATAAATACTAGCAAAAATACAAATAAAAATAAAATTTAACATTTAAACTACTTAATCTAAGGTTTGAACATTAAAAAAGAAGAAAAGACAAGGAAACCAAGACTAAAACCTAAGAAAAATAGAGAGAAAATGGGCAGCCCCAAGTAGGGACTGGAAAAACTACTAAGATCGGCTCCTAATCTACTATTTATACATCGTCTTAGGGTTTTGATTGCGGTTGGCCACATACAAAATTAGCTCAATTTATTCTATCTTTCATGCACAATTTAACAATTTAAATTG
>JAOXYD010027982.1:0-14279 GCA_028565735.1 Pinacopodium congolense | reverse complement strand
TTTAGATATTTGAAGGATTGTTTTCATAGTTTGTTTTAGGACTTGGTTTTATTCATATGTTTGAGTTTCGTGGTGCTATTGAGGCTTGTCTACACTGTATGGATCTTCATATGGCTAGCATGAACTCACGTTTAGTATGACTTAAGGCGATCCCATTCTCAGGGGGATCAAGCTTTAGGTTCAGATAGTTAGATTCCAGATTTTTAGATATTTGAAGGATTGTTTTCATAGTTTGTTTTAGGACTTGGTTTTATTCATATGTTTTCATTTCGGTTTTGTAATATAGATTGTTTTGGATCTTACTTACACATTTTGTTGTATTTTGGCTCCTTGATATACTTCGATTTCATATTATATGATTGGAGCATATTTATTATTTTTTTGTTTTTTGTTTTTCATGTTTTCAATTCTTACTCATCAAATCGATTCAACAGACCATTAAGCCCTTGTCAAATGGGTGTATTCTTTTCCTTCCTCTCCTAATTTATGCATTTACTTTCCTTCATAAAATATTGAAGACAATATTTACTTTATGTGTGGAGGAGGGAATTTATCATTCATCATCATTAAGGATTATTATACACTAAACTTTAAGAATGGATTTCTTACATTATGATTCTTATACATTTTTGTATTGTGAGTCTAATAGTATTTTAATTTATCATTAATTTCATTATAATCTATATAAATTATGGATTTTTTTTATTTTAATACTTCTTATTGTCTATGCTTTCGTTTGAATTCAATTATTTTGAAATTTTGAAATGTTATCTGATTAATTTTGACTATTAATTACTGAATGCCTTTAACTCATTTCATAATTTAGATAATAGATACTTGATGATTGGAATGATATTTCACATATAAATTGCAACTTCCTGAGTAATTTTGTAACTTCTTTAAGGAACTTTTATCATTTAAAGAAAAATGAAAAAGAACCAGAATTAACCCTAAAAAGAAAAAATTGTAATATTAACATTAATTACTTAATTAATTTAAGCAAAATCCACTCCTCTAATTTCTAATCTTATATGTATGTATATATATATAAGGAATAAATGAAAGAAAAAGAGAGAAAATAAATAGAAAAAGAAGAAGAAAAACAAGAAAGTAATGTATATATATGTATAAGGTTGAAGTTATGAGTGGGGCTAACAGTTGGTTGATTTAATGGGACTTAGCTGAGTAACCAGGGGTTGTTTAGGACAAAATTTTTGGTTTCACATAAAAAGACTAAAGTGACTTCTTAACTAAATTACTTACAACATTAATTAATCATGTGATTAATTAAATTATGATTCAAATTATTTAAAGGATGTGAAAGTGTCAAAAAGATGATGTATTAAACTCAGTGTATTTGGCTTTTACATGTGGAATTGATTTTTATGATTTAGGTTAAAGGTTAAAAAAGAATGAAATGATTTAAATGTCTTTACAACATACGATGCTTCAACCTCAACAAAATAGTCCTAATGTCATCAAGAAAAGTAGGAGAAGCCAAAGATATACGATGAATATTAAGTTTCGCCTCATAAGATGCTTTACCTATAACCTCCTCAAGTGCAGCTAGTATAAAGGGAACGGTAGGGTCATCAATTATGTTGCTATCCTCTAATTGTTAGATAATGAGGTTATTCTATTCACCTCTAATTCAAACATACTTCCACAACTTAAGTGTTGAATATGAGATTGTCGATGCTCTTGCAGGCTATTCTAGCACCTCATCATTGAAAGGAACTCCTTCTACTTTAAAGATCTGTGTCAAAAGATAAGGGAAGCAGAAGTTTTTACCAGTTCTCTACATTCAAACAACCTCTCTTATGGTGGTGCTATTGAACCAAATAATATAATACCTCGAAACAAGCCAAATCTATGCAACATTTTATACAAAATATAAAATGTCACATTAGCACTTAGTAGTGCCATCCATAATGATACACTCTTTAACCACTAGATGTGATGTAATGAATGATCGGGGGCTAGTTCTGACTAGTCCTAAGGCATCTTGAGGTACAATTATGAAACTTTGAGATAAGATGATACCAAAGCTCCATAAAAATATTCCTTACCTTATCATAAACATCCCCTTCATCGGGTACTCCTAAAAGGTTGAAAATAAAAGCACGAGTGACAAGAATAAGAGTGCCTCTCACAATGATTTAAACCTCAATAATATCTGCTTCATCCTTGGCCTTAATATTCACTTATAACTCGTGAACTAGAGTTAGATAGTATGGCTTAGAAAGTGATAAAATCGGCTCCCAATCTAGAGCTCTTAAAGCACTAAAGATGTTGAACTCAAACTCGAGGATGAATAAATTGCTCGACTATGTGGTCGTTACGCCTTTGTACTGTGTACCAATATAAAAGTTCTCGATTAGTGAAACATTAATGATCAAATACAAGACTTTTGTGGGAAATAGTGCCAATATAAACTCGATGCACCATTTTTCAATAAATTGTGCAGAAAAGTGACTAAAATATGCTAAAAAACGGTCTCGAATGATAAAAAATTTTTAGTCCACATTGCCAGAATATTCCCCTAATGGCAGTAAGAGATTTAATTTATACCAAATGAAATTTTGTGTAGGGTAGAGCATAATGGTACCACTTTTAGTCTCAAATAATCAACAAAAGTTGAGAAAATGGGAAAGAAGTGTAACGGTGGTGGTTTTATGTTGAAATATGATGAAGAAGTGATGGAAAAGGAGATTTAAGGGTGGAAATGCAATTACAAGGTGAAATAGGTAAAGAAAATGGCAAAAAAATGGATTTTTTAACATAAAACATGGAAAAATGGGTGGTGGCCAAAGTTTTGGGGCAGTTGCAATGGTTGGGGGAGGGGAAGAATCAGTCTGAAGATGATGAATAGGAAGCGAATTAGGGTTCCATGCAAAACTACATCATTTTTATGCGTCATACAAAGATTAATGTCATTTATCAAGACATCAAATTATCTACAACTTTATACAGTTTAAAATATACCTAAAGCATGGTATGATGATAGGTTAAATACATTCCTTCTTAAAAATGAATTTGTCAAAGAAAAAGATGATACTACTTTATTTATTAATAAATAAAAAAATGATCTTTTAATTGTTAAAAATTATGTACATGACGTCATTTTTAGTGCTATATTAGAGTTTTTGTGCTAAGAATTTGCTAAGTTTGTGAGTTGGGAGTTTTAAATGAGCATGATCAGAAAATTAAACTTCTTTCTTAGACTTCAAGTCAAGTAAATGAAGAATGACAACTTCATTATTTATGCCAAGTACACAAAAGAGTTGCTTAAAAGATTTGGCAAGGATTAAGAAAAACTGTTAGGCACTTTAATGAGTACATCCATAAATTCGAATAAATATGAAGATAGTAAGGAAGTGGATGTCAAGCAATATCGAGGTATGATTAGTAATCTATTATATTTAATGGCAAGTAGGAAAGATATCATCTTTAGTATGAATTTGTCTGCTAGATTTCAAGCATCACGTAGGGAATGTTATTTATTACTTGTTAGACTTATTTATACATACATGTGTGGAACATTGCATTTAGGAATTCAATATATTAGGAATATATTTTTATAATTGGTTGGTTATTTTGATTTTGAATATATAACTAGCTTCCTAGATAGAAAAAGTACATCTAGTGCATGTCAATTCCTATGTAGTACATTAACATCATTGTTCAATAAAAAAAAACTGTTGCATCATTGACGATGGAAGTAGAATATGTAGCCGTTGGTAGTTGTTCACTTAAATTTTGTAGCTTAGACAATAACTTAGGTATTATGATTTAAAACTTAGTAAAATTCTAATTATAAGTGATAATACAAGTTCCATTTGTCTAACAAAGAACCCATTCAACATTTTAGGATGAAGTATATATAGATTAGGTAATATTTCATTAGATATCATGCTCAAAGTGGGTATATAGAACTTCGTTTGTTTATACTGTATATCAACTAGCAAATATTTTTACTAAACCTATGCATGAGGATAGATTTTGCACCTTTATAAGGGAATTGGGTAAACTAATGGTTCATCCTTGTGATTTTTAAATATTAGTTTAATGTTTGTATTATTTTATGCAATTGAAATATGTTAATCTTTATGTTTTCATATGTTTAAATGTTTCTTCTTATCTTTTTCATGATTCTAAAAGGGGAAGGGATATATGTGATATATTTTATTTTATTAAGGGCGAGTAACACTTTTCCTACTCTTATTCTCTTTTCAAATTCTTGTATAACGCATGAATTTAGGTGGAGTTAATAATTTAGGGGGAGTTGGTGATTTGCAAATGATTTGTTACTTTTTAAATATGTTGATTTAGTTTTGAGGAAATAGTTGGATGATTATGTTGAATTTAGGGGGAGTTTTTCATTTTTGAGAATTTGGTGATTCTTGTACTTTTGAAAAAATATTGAATATTTGGAATAGTTTTATATTTGCGATGATGATTTGGATTTTTTTATTCATTATTTTTAATAATAATCATGCAATGTTTGTGGTTGAATGATTTTTAATAGTTTAAGGTCATTTTTTTCATCATTGAAAGGGGGAGATTATTAAACCAAGGAAGATTCCCTTATTTTGATGATGAAAAAGAACCCAATGGACTAACATTTTTATGATTTCGAAGCATTAAAAGATATGTGTTAAACTAAAGTATCAAAGAAGAGGTTGAAGGAGCCTTAGAGCAAAATTGAAATTTATAAAGTGTATTTATCAATACTCAAGAGTTTCGAAGAGTTGATGGAACGTATATAGTTTATAACTTGTAATCTTTATTGTAAATCTTATTTAAGTTTCTTTTAGTGCTTTGATAAGGCTGACTTCATACATGATACATTCATATTCTAGAATATGTTTAAAAGATACATAATTAAGAAGAATGTTATGTGAAAACTTTTTAATAATCCTCCTTATGAGTTAAAATTTTTTTTAGAAGGTTTTGGATGTGTGTTCACATTTAGGAAGTGTTTATAATGTTGAAATTGGCATGAATTAGTATGGAAGTTCCTTAGACAAATTTTTATGTGTTTCAAGTAGTTAAACGGTGGTTCTAAGGTGGGTTTAATGGCAATTGGTACTCCCACCATTGTTCTCTACATAGTTTAAGGAGAGCTAGTAAGTTTAATCAACGATGTTGTTGTAGACCCATGTTAAAGGAGCTATAATGGTGGTAGATCAGTGACACCATTGTAGTTCATGAAAATCATGATTAAAGAGCAAAAATCATGCCACAGGAGCTATTTCTCAACAATGGCAAACTTTAATACATTAGAAAGTTTACCCTCTCTGAACTAATATAAATCAATTGTGTCACTCTTCCTTAAACTCTTTACTTTTATGTAATTATTTTTCTAAGTTGTTTTTGAATTGATTTGTTGCTTTTATTGTTATCCAAAAAAGGTTTATATTTTTTTTTTGAATATGCAAGTGATTTTTTTCTTGAAATTGTGCATATAAAACTTGTTTTATTAATTTGAATATAATATCTATTTTCTATAATTCTATACACAAAAGTACGTAGAATTTTAGGTAAGCTTAGAAATTTATTGTAGAAAATTTCCTCCTTCTTAGGTTCCATATAAGGCTAATGTGAAATCTTTATTAATGTTAGAGAGTAGATGTAGGTGTAGATTATGCACTAAACCGCTAGAAAAATCAATTTGTGCCACTCTTCCATTTCCTCTTTACTTTTCAATTTATTTTAATTTAAACCATATTATTATATTGATAAATTATGTTAAGGCTTAGAAAAGTTATAAAGTCATCTAATTACCTATATTTTATATGCTTCATAGGTCTTAAAGTATACATATTTATGCATGATTTAATGTTTATTTAAATTGGTTTTAAGGGCAATTCCATGTCAATATGTGCTTATTATATTAAGTCAAAACATTTGAATGTGATGTTGCTAAGATATTTCAATGTTTACATTTATTTTGTAGGACTTTGGTAAAAATTTTGACATAATTTTGAGTTAGAAGAGTTGTGGGATCACTTGGGAGACTTAAAACTTCATGTTATGAAGTTCCACACAAAATTTCAAGGTTATTTGATCATCTATCAAGAGTTTGAAAAGGAAAGATCAAAACAAGTTTAGTTGAGCACCAGATATGGTACAACTGACTTGGGCAGGCATTAGGTGAACTTCTAGGGCTCCAAATGTTATGAACTTTTTTGAGGTGCTAGAACAACATACAGGGATTCTCCATATCAAATTTGATAACCATTGGAGGTGTGTAGGAGATGTTATAGCAAAAAGTCTAAGGGGTGCTAAGAGTTGTCAAAGGAGAAGAGGTGAAATAAGAATCTAAAGTAGCAAGGTCACAAGTATGACCTTTCCCTAAGCCATGATCTTGGCCAAGTGGTCCTAAGACCACCCAAAAGTAATAAACATGTGGCATTTTGTGTGTTTTATGGTATAAAAATGGTTTAAAACCCTAGGATCCATTATTCCACTCATTAAAAGCCTTCCTTAAGATGTAAGAGTGGAGGTTTAGAGGCTTGGGAAACAAGAACAAATCAACCTACAAACTTCCAACTCAAAGGGGGTGAAGAGAAGAGTGTCAACTTTACTAATTTATATTTCTTCTTTTCTTATATAATTTTTTTGTACAGATATTATGTTTGTTAAGGGATTGTTTAAAAATATGAGTGGCTAAATATCTTGTTAGGCATTACTTTTTGAATTGTTTTGTATGTACTCCTCTTGTTGATTTAATTAATGCATGTTTATGAAATTTGGTGTGCTTAAACCTTGCAATAGAATGAGAGATTGAGCTTGGTTAATTTGTGTTGGGTATGTGATGAGAGATGGCAAAAAATATACCTATAATTATTATGATGATAAATTGATTAGAGAGACATCTTAATAAATTAATTGACTACTTATAAGATTACTTCATAACTAGTTGAATGTCTAGGATGGGTTGGGTAAATTGAGAGAGTGCATGACTAATCTTATATTATTTAATTAGGGAAACTTGGCTTCACCTTAAGAGAGGGTAGTTGAAATCTTTGGGTATCATGGGCTAACATAATTAAATTAGAAAGAGAAGAGGGAAAAAAAAATAGGGATAAAAGTGGATCTTAGTGCTTAATATTGATTCTAAAAGATCAAGCTCATTGCCTTGTTATATGTCATTGCTAGTTTTTTTGTTTGTTTTAGTTCATCTTTCAGTAATGGTTACTTCAATTAGTGTCCTAAATAAAGTTCAAATTGAATTGAGTGGTGTCTAGACCCAATCCTTGTGCGATTAATACCATTATATTATAATTGTACGACTTGTATAATTACGATATAGTGTAAAGCTAATGAGCATTTATATATATATTGCTCATCAAGTTTTTGACGCCATTGTTAGGGATCGGTAGTTTTAGCATATTTTTTGATTTAGGTTATTTTAATTCAAAGGTTTTTTTTATATTTTTCCTTTTGTATTTGTAGGTGCATGAATACAAGGAGTACATGAAGGTCCAACGAGATAAGTGAAGAAGAGTTTTTAGATGTCATAAGGCACGAGAGAGAGTTAAGAAAAGCTAGGTCTAAAAAATGGATTCATGGTGGAAGAAGGTGAGTAAGAAGGAGATCAAAGAACACTTGTGGACTTTATGTGGTTGAGGTTTAATGCTAATTAAGAAGGGATCACAAGAACTTATGTATAAGCAAAAACTTTGAGATTAAGCCAGCTTTGCTCGATATGCTCCAATCAAGCTTTCAATTTCAATAGATTGTCAAAGGACATGACTAAGGTGAGGTTGTTTTCCTTCTCTTTAAAAGATAGAGCTAAGGAGTTGTTGAATTCTCTTAACCCAGAGAACATTATAACTTAGGAGCAACTTTCACAAGCATTTTTGGAGAAGTATTTCCCTTTGACCAAGACAACAAGAATCATCAAAGATATCACAAATTCCCATCAATGTGTTGTGGATTCCTTATATAAAGCATAGGAGCGATTCAAAGAGTTGAAAAGGAATTGTCCACACCATAACCTCTTAAGGGAGTTTCTCTTGCAAACTTTCTACAATGGAGTAAATCAGCATACTAAAGGAATAATTGATGCAAGTGCTAGGGGTTCTCTAATAAAGAAAACAATTGATGCAACTCATGACCTTTTAGAGGAAATGACCAACAGTAACTGCTTATGGTTAAATGAGAGGGATTATTGTTTGAATGAACAAAAAGGGTTGATTCCTCTTGATTTGGTGGCAACACTCCTTGCACCAGTTGTAGCTTTAACTAAGCAACTTAGCAACATACAAGGTGCATTGTCCTCTTCGGTGAAGGCTATGAAACTAAGGTCCGAGCTTTGTGAACAAAAGAGCCATTGCACCACTGATAGCTTCATGATGGAGACAGTGGTATACAGTATGTAAATTACATAAGGACTGCACAACAAAGAGGTAATAACCCCCATCAAAATATTTATAATCCATAATGGCAAAACCACTCTAATTTCATAGTAACAATGCAAGTGGAAATGTGATAGAACAAGGACCTCTCTAGTTTCAATAAGATCGACTTGGATCCTGGAAGGATAAAATGGATAGGTTAATGAATGTATTAGGATCCAAGTTTGCAAATGAAGAATAAGGTCAGAAAAGGATGAAGGCAAAGTTCGATCAAATAGTAAAGAATTATGCATCATCCATCCATAACTTTAAAGTTCAAGGGCGACAACTTGCTAATTTCCTCTCATCTAAAAGTATGGGGAGCCTTCTAAGCACTACAGATTCTAATCCAAGGAAGCAGCTAAAGGCAATCAAAGTTATAACTAGAGAATAACTAGAGGGGCCGATGGAGAAGGACGAAAGCTCAAAGGAGCAAAGCCAAGAGAAGGAAGAATAGAAGGAGGAGGATAAGCCATATATGTCAACACCATTGTACAAGCCAAATATCCCACCAATAGACTTGGGAAGATAACCCAATGATGGCATTAATGAGAAGTTGTACCTCAATCATCACTAACCATATGCCATTTAAGCTATAACATCCAGGGAGTTTCACTATATTTTGTATTATTGGTAACATGGAATTTTCCAAATGTTTGTGTAATTTATAAGCATGTATTAACTTGATGCCTTTATCTATTTTCAGGAAATTGGACTAGGTGATATGGAGCTAACTTTCATGCTCATTCAGTTGGCAGATCAATCAATAGGGAAGTCATTTGGATTTGTCGAGGATGTGCCAATTAAGGTGGATAAATTCTTCATTATAGTAGACTTCGTGGTGCTTGAGTTTGAAGAAAATCAGAATTGTCCATTAATCCTTGGTAGACCTTTAATGAATACTGGAAGGCCATCGATTGATGTCTATGATGGAAAGTTAGTCCTTTGTATTAGTGATAAGCAAGTATAGTTTACCATGGACAAGAGGTTGAGATTGGTCTATAGTTTGTGACAATATTCACAATTAAAGAAGAGATGATCATGACTTTCCCTATTAGATTTGCAAAGAATACAAAAGTTTGGGCATTGATTATACCACAATATGTCTTTTTTTGCAAGCTTCCTTTTGAGAGTTAACTAGATGAATAGCCCATGCCTAAGAAGAATAGGGGATAATAAATTTGAAAGCTTCTTTTTTAAAATTTTTTTTGGTTTTACCATCCAATTGAAGATAATCTATCCTCATATTGTATGGGAGGTAAGGGATGGTAATCTGCTTAATATCAATTAGCTAAGGGACTTGGTTTGAGGCAAGTTAGAGTTGTTATTATGGACTATACTTAAAACTTCGTAGTTCTTATCCAGATCAAAGTCATAAATAATTATGTAGGAAAAGATTTTCATAAGAATTCCAGGTGGTTGCCAAGGTTCAGACTAAAGGAACATATTTTCTACATTTCCTACCTTAAATTTTAACTTCTGAATGAAGAAGTCTCTAGTTTTCAGTATCTTTTTCCAACTCCAGAATTTTATCTACGTAGAGGTGTAGGACTAAAAGCTTGTATTTTTTGGAATGACACTATGTACCCACTGAACCTAAAAAGATTCAGCATCTGTTAATAGAAACATTTTCAATTAACTTTCTATTTCTTCATTCTCTCTTGTTTTTTCTTCATTCTCTCTTCTCAATCTCAATTGGACCTCATAGACATGTTTAGGTGTTGAAGGTATAAGGTTAATATCCATTCCTAAAACCATCATGTATGACTCTCTAATCATACAGTCATGGCTTCACCAAAGAATGTGACCAACTTGTATAGATACTACAACGTATAGTAGCTCATCCTCATATCTCCTAATTGAAAATGAAACTAGCACCTATTTCTTACCCTTGATCTCTCCAAATTCATTAAGCCACTGAAGTTTGTATGGCTTTGGAAGTTTCATAGCAGGCAAACTTAACTTTTTCTACAAGAGAAGTGCTAGCCACATTAGTACAACTTCCTTCATCCAATATTCATACTACATACCTTGTTACTAATATGGCATCTAGTATGAAATATGTCCTCCATTTATTGCTCTATATCATCTTGCTTGATCTAAACACTTAATGCTCTTCTCGTAACAAGCATATTACCTTTAATCACATACTCATCTCCATCATCATTAAAATCATTAAGTGGTGGTATAGATTCCTTTTCATCTGAGTTAGCCTCACTTTCGTCCTTTTCATCATCCCTCAAGACCTTAACCCTCTTATTTCGACATTGAGATGCAATATGCCCTATTATTAAACAACAAAACACTTAATATCTCTATTTTGAGATAGTTGAGAATCAATTTTATCTTTCCCTTTGTTTTTGACATCTTGGTTTTGGATGGTTCAACCTTTATTTTAAAAGAAATCCTATCATCCTTTTTCTAGCTAAGCCTAAACAAATTACTAGCAATAATGGGATTCTTTGATATTACTTTGCATTTTAATTGCCTTTCTATACTTATAGCCATATGTACCATCTCTTCTAACTCTACATAACCCTACTCCACTACATTAGCAATGCCATGGTTGTCTCTAACTACACATAATGGTGTAACTCCACCATATTAACAATGCTATGGTTTCTTCTAACTCCACATAATCTGAATTCAGAACATTCAAAAACCTTGCCATGGTGGCTTCTTGGTCCTCCTCAACATTGGCATGAATCATGGCTACTTCCATCACCTTATGGTAATCCTCCACTTTTTTTTTTATCTTGAGATAGAGTTTGTAATTTTTGATACAATTCTTTATAATAATGAGTAGGAACAAACATCCTTCACATAAGACATTTCAATTCATTCCAAAGCTCTATAGGTCACTCTTAATTCCTTATCCTATTAGTTACCAATTGGTTCCACCAAATAATGACATAATTAGTGAACTTAATAGTAGATAGCTTTACCTTCTTTTCTTCAAAGTAATTATGGCATTAAAAGATTAACTTCATATTTATTTCCCACTCTAAATAAGCTTCTATATTGAATCTACCAGTAAAAAAATTGTATTTTCACCTTTATCTTGCAAAGATTTTGATCCACTTCATCTAAACCTTTTAGGTTGCCGTCTAGGCTCCTATTCACATCTAACTTCTCTTATAAGCCTAAATTTGGCTCCTCAAACCTTATATGCTATATTGGCTTCGTCCACAATTAAAACATCAAATTTGTTATTAATTTTCATTGTCAGAGGTGTTGGATTGTGTCTAGCATGCCTCTTATCATTAAAGACTAAGATGTTGTCCTCTTTGCAGTTTAACAATTTGATATGATTACTTCTCCAACATATATTTCACATCATTATACAACATGCACATTTTCTCAAGTTATTATTGCATAGTCTACATTAAAAAATGTGTTTTCTTTTTCTTCCTTCAAGATTAAGCCACCTTTAGAAGACATATTTCAATATCTAAAGAAAGAAGTTAGTAAAGAAAGATTCACACATACTCCCTCATGTGCTTGCTCTCAAAATATGTCAAAATAATTATGTTTCATTTTATAATTGGTTGTTCTCGATTCTAATATTACGCACTCTTGCCTTTTATCACTTTATGTTTCCTTATCAAGTTCTTTAAATAACTAAACACATCAAACCAAATTATTTAATCTTAGAAACATCCAAAACTAATAGATCTAATGATTAAGGGAAGAAACAAGACGTAATTCAAGAAAGAAGTAATGAAGTTAAATGAAATAAGGAGAATGACAATGATTCAATTAAGCCATATCTATAACAATAGTGATTTTTATTAGTTTTGTCAATAATAATAACTCAAATCAATTGTAACTTGAAGAAAAAAAATGTGAGAATAATCTTTTGAAAGATCTACATAACTTTCCTTCCTTTCATTTCTATTTTTTTCCTTTTCTTTTTTCTACTCTTTTCTTTTCTTTTCTTTTCTTTATTTTTTTAGCAAAAGACCAAAAAAAAACTAAATGCACTTAAAATAAACATCAAATTCAAGGAACATAAATATTACACTAATCTAGATGTCTAGACCAGAATTTAAATTAGATATTGCCATCATAAGAAACTAATAGAATAAAACAAAATTTATGTGTTAATAAAACAAGGAATTATAGAAAGAAGAACCCTATCACATGAAGAGGAGATAGGAAAACTCTAATAAACGAAGATAACATAATCTACTTTGAGTGAAACTTGAAGAAGAAAAAGAAGAAGTTTTAATAAAATAAATAAAGAGACATAAGAATCATAAAAATTTGAAGACGAAATAGGCTAGAAATCAAAAGGCACAAAATAAAAGGATAGGAGAACATGATTTAGAACTTAACTTCAATACCAACTAATGTCAACCCACTTACGAATAAAACTTAGAGAATCGAAGAACAAGATTGAATCTTATCAAGAAAGCTAAATTAGATTTATAAAATAACTAACTAATTGATTTTAAAGAATCTAAAACCAAGTTAATAAAAGGTTTCAACAATAAAAAGAAGGAATCTTTTTTATAAATTTAGAAGTTTAATAAAGAATAAGGAAAAAAAGACATCACAACTCTCAAAAAGTATGCAGCTCCAATCTGTCTTATTGATTAAAACATGCCCTTTATATAATCATAGGAAAACATGACTAACTGATAATTGTGTTTTTTTATGTGTTGTTCTAAGTGTTTTGCATGTGTTTATTGTATAATAGGTTGTTTTTATTGTGTTTTAATATTTATTTTGTGTGTTTTTATTTAGTATAATTTTAATTATTGTTTTGTTTATGTTTAGTATTAATTTAGAGTAAGTTTTGTTTATTTAAGCATTTTTATTTGTGTTTTATGTTATTATTATTATTTAATTATTAATGTTAGGTTAGAATTAAATTTTATTGGTGTATTTATTTATTGTGTAGGGTATATTAAAATTAAAAAAAGAAAAAAAAGGAAGCTGCTAGACCAGCCCAGTCTAGGAGACCAGCCCAGCAACATAGGCTAGATGCCTGTAGACCCGAGCCCAGTAGGCGGCCTAAGCAGCAGAGCCAGCCCTCCAGCGCTTGTCTAGCTTGTGCACCAGCCCAGACTCGCGACCCGCTCACTCCGAGCCACTCGCCAACCCAACCGCGTCCTGTGCAGCCCAACAGATCCAACGCCTCAAACCCAGACGTGAGAAGCCCATTTCCAGCCCGACCTGCGTTCGCCCAACCTGCCAGGCCCTTGAGCGAGTCTAGCTTCGCCTAGATCCCTGTCTGTTGCGCCCATATCCTTAACCCGCTTCACCCAGACCCATTCAGCAGGTAGCTCCTTTCCTCTCCTTTTGGACCCGTTTTCCTCTCCTCCAGCCCTCCAGACTCCTCCTTCCTGGACCAGACAACAACAGCCCTTCTCCCAAGGTCCAGCCTGCACAAAGGCAGCTCTAGCAGTAGCAAAAATAGGCGTAGAACACAACATAAAGAAACAGAAAATAATTCGGACAGAGGGGAACATAGACAAAAACGAGAGAGAAGAATTGGAGGCACAGAAACACAGAAAAAAAAGGAGAGGACAGATCAACATAAGCAGCGCAGACACAGAGGAGAGAATTTGATAAAAAAAAGAAGGTGCCGGACATAAATCAGTAGAGAGAGCAGAAAATAGAGGAGCTCCAAGAAACTTTAAGCACCCAACACTTCAAGAGTTCATCAATTGTATGTTTTTATTTTCAGATTTATTTTATTTTATTTTTCCTTTTATTTTTATTATGTTTTGCATTTTCATGAATATAGACTTGATGAAATTTATTTTTATTGTTATGTTTAGATAAATTTTTTTTAGGATTTGTTGTTTGAATTATTTGGGACCCTTTGGTTATTAATTTAATTTTTATAAATATTTGTGTTGTTTA
>JAOXYD010027954.1:0-14280 GCA_028565735.1 Pinacopodium congolense | reverse complement strand
GTAGGTGTCATCAAGAGTGTCGAGAAGAAGGATCCATCTGGTGCCAAGGTCACCAAGTCCGCAGCGAAGAAAAAGTAGAGTGTGTGATTAAGTGGAGTTTAAATTAGTTGTTGCCGCTTCTGTTTCTTTTTTTTTTTTGTGCGCTGCTTTAACTATTTAATTTTGAGGGGGTTTTCTTTCAAGCTTTACTTTTGGAAGTTTTGATTTTTGTGATGAGACATAATTTATATCCAAGGTTTTCCTATTGTTTCACTCGTTAACTGATATGGCATTTTACTTTTGTTTCATTTTTCATGTTAATTATGATCTTATACGCAAAAATTGGTATCGTAGTGATGTTTTTCTGTCGGCAGACAAAATGACTTGCGTCGAAAAGGAGCACAGTAATGCATGTATGGATTCGTGTTACGTGTTATAATGATAGTGGTAACACTTTCAAGCCTGCATACCTATGCATTTTATTTATAGTTTTATGGAATTTTTTTAAATATTTATTAATATTTACATTAAGATTTAATAAAAATAGCCTTATAGTAGTTGTTAAATCTCTTTTTAAAATAAGTTTTTATATGATCTGATAAAAGATACTTGCAAGCATCACTTTTAACTATTTTTGTGACGGATGAAGCCATTGAGGTTGCAAAGTTTTCAACTACTTACTCGAACGGACATAAATAGTAAAATAAATAAAATTTTACATTGTTTAGATATACAATTTGTGTTATATTTAATATAAACAGCAATATATGAAAAATTGAATCGGATATCAAACCGATGAAGTAATAAGTTTAAAATTTACAGGTTCAACCAGTATAAGATAATAAAATATACAAATTATAAAAATAAGTAAATATATATTATAAAAGTAAATTGAACAAGCTCATATTGCTTATAATGATCTAAATAAGAAGAAGTAATAAGACAGTTTTCATGAATGTTTCTAGAAGCAAAATCTTAAAACTAAGGAGAATCAATATCAAAATATTCATTTTCTTGAATGATATGAGATCTCTTACTTCTAGTTATAATCATGATAAAAGAAAAACAAAGAAAACCTAAAAACGCTCTAAAATAGAGTTTGGAGCACAAGTATCAATTTGTTTATGATTAATAACAAAACCTGCATATGGCAAGGAAAATACATCTTTATATCTCAATCAAATTTTAAAATCTTAGATACTCTTTGATGTGTGTACATGACATGCATCCTAAAAAATTGAAAATACTGAGGACTCAAATTCTATTAAATCAAATACAATTGATGATTTTATAAGTTTATTCATGTATTTAATTATATGAATATACATTCAATTTCATAAAATATAAAACAATTTCACCTAAATTTAAAAAATCCCTAATTTCTACATTCTTAAAATTAGGTGAAATTCAAAATTTACCAAATTAATGTAATTAATGATTCTATAAGTTCATTCATACACCTAATTACATGAATATACATTCAATTTCATATAATATAACATAATTTCCCTTAAATTTAAAAACTCCTCAATTTTGAAACCTTAATTCTACCTAATTTTAAATTTGATTAAGTCTATATGCATTCATACCAAATTCAACTTTTACAATGCTTAAATTTGATGAATTAAGCATTAATTAACAACTAATTGATTGAAAAATTAATGAGATTGAAAAATTCCAAATCTTAAAGTTAGGAAATTTACCAATTTCAACTTAAATTCATCAAATTAATTGATGAAAATGGATGTAGACATTAGGAATATGCTAAGGCTCCCACCGCCTAACAGAATTTGACCTGAATTGTGAAAAATTGTCAGAAAATGATTTGTAGATCAAAATTGAAAATTTTGATGTTTTTGTAATTGCTTGGTAATTTAAGAGGTCTTTTAGGGGATTGGAGTTAGATGAAGGTAATGGGTGAAGGATTAAACTCAAAAGTATAACTTTTTGTAAAAAGAAAAACTCAGCTACAATGAATGGGTAGGTTAGGATTTACGTCGATAGAGAGAAAGATAAGGAAGAGGAAGAAGAAAATAAGGGGGAGGGGGCATTTAACATCAATATTGGTCAACCAATGCTTAAAACGTTTTTGTACGTACAATTATAGCTCGGTTTTAGGCCAGTTTTTTGGAACTAGCCCAAAATTGATTGATCCAGTTATGGATTGGTCCAATACATATGGACAGTAGACCATCAATATCTATTGGTTTTAAAACATTGCATACATCAGAAGCACAACATGTTTAAGAGAAAACGATGACAAGGAACCCTAGTGATTGTAAGACTAGAGAAATGTAGACGTTATCATTTATGTTTAACTAAGACATTATCATATATGTTTTTAGTCTAACATTGTCTTATATGCCTAAGACCAAACTCTGTCCTATATAGGTTATAATAATAAATAAGAAATGTTGTCATAATAGATATTATATCAATTAAAGTCAACAAGTCTGTGATACATATGTTGGAGTATGTATGGCTACCAAAAACACCAGACTCATACAAATACTGTTGTAACAAACTCCTAAGGAATATATGAAATCCTATTTTGTTGAGCGTATTCACTCTTTCTTCTCTTCTCCTTCCCTCCCTTCTTCATTGTATTCTAAATTTTAGCATGAAAATTTGTAACAACTTAGTATTAGAACAAACAAGCCCCAATGACTGGAACATGGCTAAAGGGACAAGAGCAGCAAAGTTTTGGAGGATTGAAAAAGGATTGAAGTCAATAATAGAATGTCAATGAGGAAGGAGAAGTTGCTGTAGGAAAATGAAAACTGAACAGAGAAGTAAGAGAAGAAAATAGGAGTGCTATATGCCATGTTCCATCAATTGATGAGGAAGGTGGGAATTATAGATTTTATTGCCCCGGGAATTCAGTAGGTGTTGTGCCATGTTAAGATAGCAGAAGAAGGTGAGGTATATATTATTCTTACACAATTTAGCAAAAAAGATTTTTCAGTGTTTAAGGGGTCTGGGGTGAGAAACTGGGTGTACAAATGCAAACAGTTTTTCGTGTTAATGCCCTTGATAGCAAAGAGGTAGGCATAGCAGCAATCCACCTTGAGGGTGCTGCCCAAGAATGTTATCAGCTAATGATGAGGAACAGAGCATCCAAGGGATCTGTAGAATAGGATGGGTTAGTCAATGCAATTAAACAAAGATTTGATGAAGAAATTTTTGATGATCCTATGTGTAACTTTAAGGAACTCAAATAGGAGAGCTTTATGTAGGAATAGTGTGCAAGATTTGACAATTATTCAAATGAGTTCACCTTGTCATAAGACTACTTGATAGGGTTCTTCTTGAGAGGCTTGAGTTTGGACTTAGAAGTCACGATTAAATTGTTAAAGCATCACACCTTGTAGTATGCCTCCTCACTGGCAAGGAAGCATGAAGTAGTATTGGTTGTTCACTCCAATGCTACCACCTTAAGAGGTCCAAGCAAGAGCACTATCAACAGTGGAATACAAGGTTCTATAGGTAAGCTAACACAACCCACAGTAGGACTAAGACCTCAGGTAGACAAAGGATTATTACTTATACATGAAAATCTAAGAGTGGGTTATTGGGACCTTTAAAGCAAATCAACCATGGTACCTAAGCCAGTTAGTAGCACAGATTTTGATGAGAAAAGAATGGAGGACTTGTACTTTGGTCTGATGAACGGTATACCTTTAGAAACAAATATAAGGAGTAACTTCAGCTTTACATGGTAGAGGAGGATAATCAAACAATAGAAGAATTAGGTTGGATGAAGATTGCAAAAGAGGAACAAGAACTGCCTAACATTTCTTTTCAAGCTATGATAGGAGCAGAAGAAGAGGAAGAATATAAGCAAATGAGGGTGCAAGGATATCATCAGAAGAAACCTGTCTAGATATTGATAAATAATAGAAGTACATATAATTTCTTAGATGAGGCAATGGTTTGAAGGAATATGAAAAAACTAAAAACAATTCCAAGAATACAGATTATAGTAGGAGGGGGGCTTAGACTGAATTGTCACTATAAGTATATTGGATTTGTGTGGGAAATACAAGGGGTAACATTTATAACAGATGTATTAGTAATATCATTGGGAAGCTATGATTTATTCTTAGGAGTATATTGGTTGGAAAATCTCAATGATTTTCTCTGCAATTTTAAAACTAGATTGATAAAGTTCAAATAGGGGGATCGACTAGTAACATTGTCGGGGAATCTTGGAAAAAGGGCAAGGATGGTCTCCAGTAAAGGTCTAAATAGGATGTTTAAAAGTTTAAGAGTGGGAGGTTTATATATGATGCACTCACCTCACCGTTAGATTACTAATTGAAACAATTGAACTGGACCAAAACCTAGAGGAATTGAACGGATTGATGGTTGAATTTAGTGTTTTATTCCATTAACCTTAAACACTGCCTCTAAATTGACTACATGACCATAGAATTAGATCAAAAGAAGGGTTGGATTCTATCAACCTTAGAACTTATAGATATTCGGGGGAGCAGAAAGAAGTAATTAAAAAGGCTGTGAAAGAGCTATTATAATAAGGATTTATAAGACATAGTCTTAGCTCTTATGCTTCACCCATATTGGTGGTGAAGAAGAAAGACAACTCCTGGAATATATGTGTTGACTACTGGGAACTTAATAAACATATTATTAGGGATAAGTTTCCAAATCCCCTAATTAAAAAGCTACTAGATGGGCTACACGATTCTAGTTGGTACTAAAACTTAGACTTAAGATCAGGGTATCACTAAATCAGAATGGATGAAGATGACATAGACAACATAGCTAAAGAAGCTTTTAGAACTCATAAGGGTCACTACGAGTTTTTAGTGATGCCCTTCAGGTTGACATAATGCTTCATCAATATGTTAAAGCCTAATGAATGACATATTCTAACTCTTTCTATGCAAATTTATTCTAGTTTTCTTTATTAACATTATAATCTATAGTCAATCACTAACTCATCATGTTAATCATCTTAGACAGGTTATAAAACTACTCAGGATCAATCGCCTATTCATCAAGGGTAGTAAATGTGCTGTTACAGCTAGATAAATTGATTGCATGGGCCACTCAATATCTGAGAAGGGTGTAACTACTGATGATAAAAAGGTGTAGATTGTTCAGGAGTGGCCAGTTCCCAAATCACTAAAGGAGCTAAGGGGATTCCTTGAACCGACAAGATACTACCGAAGGTTTATAAAAGGATATGCTTAATTAGCTCGACTGCTAACTGAATTATTGAAGAAAAAAGCTACATAGGGTTGGAATTGGGAGGATATACAGCTACAAGTTTTTAAGAAGTTGAAGGAAGTCCTAATTATAGCACCCATATTAACTCTTCCTAATTTTTCTCAATCATTTATGGTGGAAGCAAATGCCCGCGTGACAAGAATAGGGGGAGTATTATAGTAAGGGGGACATCAAGTAGCTTATCTGAGCAAGACATTAGCTAACAAGATTTGAAGCTCTCTACTTATGAAAAGGAATTCTTTATAATAATCAAGACAATTAAACAATGGCATCACTACTTGAATGGAAACTAATTTAAGATACACACTTACCATTTGAATCTTAAATACCTATTAGAGTAAAGAATTTTAACACCTTTCCAACTTCCAACAAATATAGGCACCTAGACTATTTTGGCATGACTTCGAAGTAATTTATAGAAGTAGGAAGGAGAACAAGATTGTTGAAGCCTTTTCCAGGATAACAAACATAGAATTGCTGACTCTAACCCTATCATAAGTACAGACACAACTAATGGAGGAGATTAAGAATAGCTGGAAAAAATACATAACAGTATAGGACATAATCAAGTGTTTAAAGGCATCAAGCTAAATTTGAGTAACTGTAAATAGAGGAAGAGTTGTTATGGTGGAAGGGAAGGTTAGCTATTGGATGTCAAAAGAAATTATGGAAGAAATTGATTTCACTAAGCTATGATGAACCCCATGGTGGACATTTAAGAGTCATCGCCACAGTAAAGAGAATTCAAAATGTTTTCTACTGAAAGGGTTTAGAGAGGGATGTTAGGAATTATGTGAAGTCTTATATGGTCTGTCAAAGGAATAAGTATGAAAATTTAACCTATCCTAGAAAATTATAACCATTACTTATACTGAAGGGGTGATAGGAAGAAATCAATATGGACTTCATAGAGGGTTTGCCTAAAACAAGAGGGAAATCTGGCTTTTGTGTGGTGGTGGATAAGTTTAGCAAGTACACTTATTTTGTGGAAATTAGACATCCAATAACAACGAGAGAACTTGCTTAAATATTCCTAGACCATATGTTCAAATTACATTGAATGCTAGCAAACATTGTAAGCGATAAGGACCTCTTATTCCTAAGTACGATCTATAAGGAGACCTTTGAATTATAGGGAGTGAGTTTAAATTATCCTACATCTTATCATCTGTAATCCGATGATCAAACTGAATTAGTAAACAAAGTTTTAGAAACATACCTCTGTTGTTTGAAGAGGCTCCTAATAGATGGGCTAAGTGGCTAACGCTAGTAGAATGGTAGTACAATACCACCTATGATGCAACCATTATCACCTCATTGTTTGAAGTTCTCCAAGGGTACCCAAGAATGTGATAATTGATCAGATGATGAAGGATCAGGAGACAGTTATTGCTGCATTGAGATTCCATCCAAAAAGGGCCTAGAATAGAATGAGATAACAAGTCGACAAAAAGAGATTAGACAGGGGGTTCAAAATAAGGGAATGAGCATTTCTAAAACTACAACCTTACCATCAGTATTCCTTATAAATTAGAAACAACCAGAAGTTGGCACCAAGGTACTATATGCTCTATCAAATCGTGGGAAAAATAGAAGCAGACACCTACACCCTCAAACTTCCTTCAGAATCCTTAAAACACTAAACATTTCACATGTCGTAGCTTAAAAGTTGTAACTTTCCTAAGAACACGATGTTAACTAAACTATTTGGAAGCTATTATAGACAGGAGGGTTGTCAAGCAACACAATAAGCCACTAACTCAGGTTTTAGTAAAGTGGACAGAAGGGATTGTAAATGACGCTACTTGGTAATCCCGATTTAAACTACAACAATGATATCCAAATTTGAACCTTATAAACAAGGTTCTTTAGAAGGGGGGTTCTATTTCATAAAAAAAAATGAATAAAGAACCCTGGTGGCTGGAAGACTCAAGAAATGTAGACGCTATCATTTATGTTTAACTAAGACACTGACGTATATGTTTTAAGTCTAACATTGTCACATATGCATAAGACGTAAGACCATACGTTTTCTTATATGGGTTATAAGAATAAATAAGAAAAGTTGTCATATTAGCTATTATAACAATTAAAGTTAATAAGTCTATGATACACATTTTTTAATATGTATTGCTCTCTCTTCTCTTCTCCTTTCCTCCCCTCTTTGCTGTATTCCAAATTTCAGCACCAAAATTCACAACACAACACCTTTCAACATGCATGTTAGTATCAAGCATTACAAGATAAAAGAACCTAAAATTACAGAAATTGTTTAATATTTTTTAAAATTATAACGAAGTTTATTTTAAATTTTTTTGACATTATTACATTTGTAATAATTTAGTTTAAACTTTTAAAAAATTTAAACTATAATTTCAAACTATAATCGAGTAAATTTTTATGTAATTGATTTGACTTTTAGAAACATAGGTTATTATCTCATAGATTCATTTATTGTTGTAAATGATTTATCTCTTCTTAAGATATTTATGTTGTAATTTATCAAATCAACGTTATTAATAATATATTTCAATGCTATTAAATGATAATGAGTAGCTACATAAAGATTTTGCATTATATAGTAGTATATTTGTCACAAGCTTAGGTCTATACAAAAAATGTGAGAATAATATACATTTATATCCTTTTTGCTCATAGAATTATTTGAATGCCAATTAAAATGTAGTTATTATAATGACTTTTTTATTTGGTGTTTAGACTCTTTTGCTTGTATGTTAGAAGATGTCCAGGATTTTTTTATTTGATTATTTTTCCCATAGACGTTAACCTTACAAGATATATATATATATATATATAAGGCATTTGATGGAAGATAATCATTACTTGAGTAATCTGGATAATCATAGGCGATAGAATCATAAAAGTTAATCGTATGTGTTGTAGATTGGCTTTAATTAGAGATATTATCTTTAATATTATGTATTATGTTAATAAGTGTTTCACAATGTATTAGATGAGATGTTTACCATAGATATTATTTATAGCTTTTAATATTGTTGTAATCTTGCATTTATAATAACCTTTTCTATAAATAACATGTTAGGTCGATATGGTACTTGGGGAGAGGGTGAATTAGGATTTAAAATGAATTGTATAAATGAATAAAATAAGATGTGAAAGCTAAAATAACAAATCAATTTACTAGAACAATTCATTAACACAAGATTTATATTAGTTCAAAGTTGTTCACTTGTTCCTACATTTAGTTCCTAATACTACTGTAGAGATAATTGCAATATTTCAACAAGAGAATACAACGTTTAATCTTAAAATCCTTTTCAAGGTTCAAGGATAATCTTTCATTCAATTTTTTTCTTTAAACTAAAGAATAACCTCTCAATTCTCACAAGAACAATACAATGGAGAAAGAATATTTCACTTAATCTTATTTTGTGTATAAAAAAGGCTAGTAAAATGAATGCACTTAAGATACCTCACACAAAACTGCATCACACACATAAGGAACATAAAAAAGCAATGTTTTCAAAATTAGACTGGACATTGAACTGGTGAAGAGAGGGGTTTAAGGTTTAGAGTTTCAACTGGTATCAGACCGTTATAAAACCAGTATAAAATAATAATTTATGAAATTTATGAAAATTAAGTAACACATATTGAATGATTGAATAAGATAAAAACATTAGCATTGAATAGATTCTAGCAATTAATTAATGAAGCATGATGTGAAGTTGAGGTGAATCTTATATAACTTATGAGTTTTTAAGCCTAAAAAAATGAAACATCCATAACAATTTATTCTTTCTTTTTTGTAAATATGGCTCTACAACTTTATTTGAATTGTTTTAAGACCACATTGATATATGCATGCATGAAAAAAGATAAAAGCCTTCTTTGTTGAAAACCTTTAGCTTAAATAGCCTATTTAATTTATTATCCCTCGTTAAAACTTTTTAACCATATAAATTCTTGTTTTTGAATTGAAATCCACATTATAAACCTAAGCCTCTAATTAATTATCCTTATCTAACCATAGATGTTAACAAGGAATTCAAAATAAAGTTTCAAGTCCTATACTCATCATAACTTTTCTTATGATATTAATACTCCTTTTTGTGACCAAGTTTCTTCAAGTTAGTTATTCGAGTATCGAAAAAAATTAAAATAAAAAATAAAAAAGAGAAAAGTATAAACCTTATGTTCTTTAAAGGGAAGTGGATGATCCAAGTGTTTATTCACAACTTAAAGGAGGTGAGGACTTGTATTCATTACATAGATATAAATTTTTAGCTTATATTTATGGTTTTTAACTACTTTTATCATATATTTCTTACCTTTACATACAACCGCATTACAACTTGAAATAAAGCCCTTTTAATTTGTGTATGTATATAATTTAAGCAGTGGAGATGTGGTATATAAGCAAGCCTATGGTATATTATTTGCATCAAAATAATTTAAGCTAAATATTTAACCCTTAAACATATGATTAAAAGAGTTTTATTTATGATAAAATTCACCAATGCTTTATGTATGCTTCAAAATGAGATTATTGTGATTTGTTGTTATTCATGTTCCCTTATGAATTTGATTATAATGTATCATGTTACTTGATTCTTGAATAGTTTCAATTTTAAGGTATTCCTACTTTTTAATTTCATGAAAGATAGTTTGATGAAATCTATTTAGTTGTCTCACTTTGATTACTAGTTATGATTTGTTCGAGGGCAAGAAAAAGGTAAAGTGTTGGAGAGTTGGTAAAGCTTAGAATTATTACCATTTTTTGTGTTTGAAATTCCTTTTTATAGGAAATTAAGATTCAATTTAATGAAGTATGTGTTCTTTAATGATTAGGAGTACTGAAGAATGTTTGAATTTTAAATTGATCCTAAATTAGGTAAAGTTAAACGAAGAAAGTCAAATTTAGATGATCCAAAACATTCTAAATACAGAAGTATTAAGAGAGACTAGGTATAGGCATGCGCAGTAGTTGAAAAGATGACTAAGATTCCAACTTACACTAAAATTCTTATAGAAATTATTTTAACATTTCTAATTGTTTCTAAAATTATTAAGGGAATTATTATAGACGTTGTGGGACTTTTTTAGGTTGTATTTTGAAATTTATTAGGGTTTTATACTATTTTTAGCTGTTTCTTTTGGTTTACACACATTATGAGTAGTTTTTCTTTTCTTTCTCTTCTCTCTATTAGCTATCTTTCTCCACTCCCCTTAGTAGTTGAATTTTTCTTCTTGGTTGAAGGGATCTTTGGAACCTTGTTTTTAATGTTATTTGATTTTTTATTTAAGTATAAGGTTTTCCTATATACTTATCCTTTACGATTGCTTTGATTAACTGCTAGGGTATTTAATGAGTTTGCTAATTTTTATAATTTACAGTCAAATTAGATATCACATTTATAATTGCTCAATCACTCTAATCAAAATGGCAACTAGGGTTTACTAATTTACTATGTTAGAAATTGTTATTTCCTAGAAAGAAAGTTTAACCAGGTTAAATGTAGTCAGTTTAAGCTTATATTATCTAACTTCATTGGCTTTTCTAGTTTTAATATTGTTGTTTAATTAAAACTTAGATTGTATCTAAAGTTGTTAGATAACAATGAATATTTGAATGATAAATTGATGATCTTTTGTATCGATGATCAATTATCTAAGATTAAGGTTGGCTTAATTGAATTCTTTCAAGTTAATTAGTAAATTTTATATTATTTATTAAATTTAGTTATTCTTGTTTTTATTTTATCCAACCACCATAAGTTTACTAATTAGTTATAGCTAATGACTAGTGACATTAGAACTCTTCATGGAAATGATCATTACTCCTTATATTACATGAATAATTTTTTTATAGGAGATAGGTTTTATACTTTAAGTACAGAAGACAACATGACCAATTGGACTTGCTAAGGAAAAAGGTAGTCTATACTACTTTAAATCATCCTCACTACTTTAAATTGTCCTCGAAAGATCGAAAGCAGTTATCTCTATCTTTACTTCGTTCCTAAAATCGAGATACCATTCAAATGTACCACCTAAAATCGAGGTACCATTCAAATGTACCACCTACGTTAGGGTCACCCATCTTATAAGAAACTTAAAGTCATGTTTCCTAGTTTGTTTTGAGGACTAGAAGTGTTTGAATTATGTTATGATGTTTATGCAATAACAAAACACATTTGTGCATCAATTAAAAATACCATATAAGAACCAACACTTATTAATAGTTAATCTCTTACTAGTAGTATCCACGCATTGAATATCACACATGTTATTAATAATTGGGCATTAGGATTCAAATGACTAATAAATCGTAGTTTAATAATTTGTTCAGTACTCAAGCAGAGTTAAAGTACATCTTAGGTTTATTTTTATCATGATTCTTCAATTACTTATTGAAATCCTCCATATATGTGGATCATACACATGCCAAAATTGCTTTCTTAAATCTTTAATAATTCAAACCCCATGCTAATTGTGTTAAATATGTCTAGCATACATTATATGAGTGGTATTTAGTAATATTAATTCAATATGAAAACAGTATAAATAATAAACTAGAATTCAATTAAAACTTATCTTTTGCATATCTCAAATCATTGTCACTCAATCTCCATCATACAAATCCAAGTCAAATGTCAATAATTATAAACCAAGTTCATGTCTGTACATTCTCAATCTCTACAATAGCCTACGTTATTAGATATATTCTACCATCCCATCCCTCCTAACTACTCTTACGAGTTCCCTTTGAAATTCAATCACCAATCATCCTAATTATTGGTCTCAGATGTCCGTATGCTCTTTTCATGGCATTAAAAAAGATGTATAGTATTTTGAATTATAGTGATCCTAACACTAATCCATAAACAATTTAAGATCCACAATTAAACTAGGATTACTTATTTTTAACTCACGTATATATCCTTATGTCATGGAATATTTATTAACATACTTTTTTGCCATCTTTTTTTCAATTCCCTCTTTGCAATTCTACATGTAACGGAGTTGACAAAAACGTTCGATTTTTCTCTTGATTCCTATACTATCTTAATACTTATAATGACAAGCTTCTTTCTAATTCTATTTTTAAAATGTCTTGTTGTTCTTAAAATAATTTTATCCCTTAAACGTTGTATAAAATTGCAAATTTAAATATTTCAATTCAAAAATAGAAACAATATTTATAGAAAATTGCAATGGTGATAAGATAAAAATGAAACCATTTATTTTATGCAACAAAAGTGCTTAATCAAGTTCTTCTAGTTTGAACCAGCCTTAAAAATTTTAGTCAAAATTATGAATAATTTATATATTTATCCTATGTAAAGTTAAAATGTAAAATTTCATAACCCTTTATATTAAGAAGTATACCTATATATATACAAGCATATTTAATGCACGTTTGGTGGATACCAATTTAAGCTTATTTATAGTAAAGTAGTTATGGTTTAATTTATAGGTTTCATTTTGAAACACCTATCATTGTTGTCATATAAAAACATAAAACTCCCATTTACACCCGTCAATATAACCAACCCTAATCCTCTTTGCCTTATTTTTATTCCTCTTCATATGAAAGGGTTCAATGTGTTGGGAAGGGATGTCTAAGATATCTTCCTCTATTAGGTTTTAGATGTTGGTAGAGACAATAATTTAACTATCATAAAAAATCTATTGTTTCTTTTTACCTATTTCCATAGTTGTGTGAACCTATTTCTTCCAAAGTTTTATTATTTAAATATGAATAAGTTGATTAGTAATGGGAGCACAAAAAATGTCCTTAACCAACCCATTTATAATTGTTTATAATTATTGGAATTAATTCTTAGAAATTATAGCTTTAATCAAGTTGTAATTCTCAATGTCATCAAAAGAACAATTCCATCTGTTTTCCTTCTTTTCTTTTCTTTTTTACTAAACCCACTTCTACCTATAAGAAGTAATAATTGAATTCCAACTTATGAAATCAATATATAATTTTTTGTCATTTTATTAAAAATGAAATAAACTTTGGACATGTATATGCCTATATAGGATGAAGGTTTAAATGTTATAATAGAAGGGTTGGACACTCTAAATGACAATGCTTACAACATGATTAAGGCATGTTTTTTGCACATTTTTATATAGGCCTCTATTAAATATTAAATGAATTTTCTTCTTCTTCCACATCTTCTTCATGATTGCACCTAATACTTGTTGGAATTATATATCTTAGCTTTATTTATAATATATTACAACTCTAAATGGACTCAGTTGGCATCTAGTTTGTCAACGTATGATGGTTGACAAAGAAAACCTTATAACTAAGAAATAAATGCGAGGTTCAAGTGCACAGTGAGCAAATGATTAAATTCCTTTGTTAACTCATTAATATTATAAAATTCACCAATAAAAAAATATATGTAATACTCCTACAACAATTAAAAATGTTATATAATGAACCAACAACCATAGTAACTATCAAAAAAGCTATTTGGGACCACATGGAATTCAATAATTCTAATAAAAAATAAACCCCCTCTTTATAGATAATCAACCTATAGTACATGGTGTTGAATGTTTACCTCCACCAACTGTCAAAACTAGCTCTTAACATTCCTTCCTATAAGAAAACAGTATCCTATTAAAAATTTAGATGGCAAAGAAAGAAGACAACGTTGATAATAAACAATTTAAAAGAGGGAGATGCAGAACTTACCTATCGCGATTAACTTATAATAAGAAAAAGTAACAAACAACACCCTAAAAATTATAATAAAATAGAGAGAGATGAAAACAGGGATGTAAGTCCTATGGCACCCAAGAGGGGGGTGAATTGGGTATTAAAAACTTTTTGTAAACTCAAAACTAGGAACCTAATTCAATTTAAATGTTAAAGCAATTAACAAAGAAAATGCAATAAGAGAGTTTAAGGAGAGAGACACAAGGCAATTTTTAAGGAAGTTCACCTACCCCAAAGATAGGTTACGTCTCCCTTCCAACTACTTGTTGGATGATTCTATACTAATCAATCAAACAAGTACAATCTTTTTCAAGGTAAAG
>JAOXYD010027944.1:0-14281 GCA_028565735.1 Pinacopodium congolense | reverse complement strand
AATATTCATACTATATGCAAATACTAAACATGAATGAAAATTCATGATTGAGCCCTTTCAATAATATGGTAAGACCGAAGAGAAGACTTACAAAGACTTAATCACAAAAACCTATCAAAATCTATTCTTGAACTTAAATCTTCTACAAGATCGACTTCAATGTCTCTTGTCATGACAACTTGGTCTTCATACTTCACGTATTCCAACGTCACTTATCATCAAGGCTTAACATACATGTACTCCCAGTCTTCACCATACTCTCTAAGACTTGTTTTGCATCAAACCTATCTTAACAAACATAACAAAATACATTAGTAGAAGTATTTTGTCATTATCAAAACGAAGGTGGAATCAACCCTTGGTTCAATAGGATTCATTGAAAGTTATGAAATTTCTAATTTGGTGGTAAATTCTCTATGTAAATTCGAGGAAAGCTTGCATCTATTTGATAAGGATGGCTGAATTGAGAGGTTAGTTTAGTAGATCTCATGTAAGAAATTTCTTAATCTTAATGTATGTTCTTCTTTAATTTTGTAATATGCATTTGAGACTTTTTTATCAAACGCCTAGTATACAGGTTCTACAACATTTGGAGATGAACTAAAGATTTGTTATGTTAACCCAAAGCTATCTTCCACAAACCATTAGCCAGTGATTGAACACCTCCATTTCAAATTTTAACTATATCTACAAAAATAAGTCTACTCAGGTAAGTTTTTCGTTTGATCCTTTCATCAAAGTTCCTTAAAACTTTAACTAACTAGGTTGATGCGGCTTGGTGTTAAAATGAAGGAGGAAAAGTAATAAGTGGGCACATGGTGTTCTTCTCAATTTCTTACAAAGCTTTCTATCAGGACTGATAGACTGCTAGAATTTCAATTAAATTTGTAAGAGTTTATACATGAATCCCCCTTTTCTTGATCTTCAAAAACTTCCACGTATGACGGGTCACCATCATAATGGTGCTATAAAATGCTTATTATCAACTACGTTGATACTGCTAACAATGCTAAAGAACAAACCGTGATAAGCACAAGATACCATGTAACAAATACTCAAATGAGGGACAAAGTCAATTGAACTTCATTTGGAAAAAGTTTTCTTCTAACAGCACTCCCCCCTAATAGAACAAATTATGATAAATGCAAGATACCATGTCACAAATACTTAAAGGAGGGATAAAATCAAGCGAACTTCATTTCAAAAAGGTTATTAAACACATCTCTGTCAAAGAGATACCAATTTTTGTTAAAAGGAGATTAATTCCTCAAAAACCACATATTTTATTCTAATCTTGTTAAAAAATGAGACACATTTATATCAATTGTTAAAAAATATGATACCAAAAGTTAGAAAGAAAAATTTGATACTAGATATTGAAATTACTCTCAATAGAAGCCAGTTTTCAAAACAAGATACCATTTATTAGTAACACCATCAATTACCAATTGTTGGAAAACTAATTTTTTGATACCAATTGCAATAAAAAATGCAAATCGATAATTGATACTAATTAATTATAACAAGACATGTATTATAAAATCAATTGTTAATAATACTTAAAACAAGCATATATTATAAATCATCATCATCAAGGAGCAATACCATAACAAATATCACTTATAATTGCTACAAGGGATACTCCTCCTTTAAACATAATAAAAAATAATGAATTAACAAAAAAATCAAATTAACACCACAAAATCAACGTAAGATGTAAACAATTTCAAGATACCAATTAAAATTTTTCATAGTAGACATAACATAAAAAAAATCTTAACATGTATCACAACTTTGTCAACTCTCAATTTGACTAACTCTCCCTAAATTAATCAAAATTATACAACAATTGCAAATGTCAAAATTTCAAAAATTTCAAAATTTTAAGACTCCCCCCCTTAAATTCATACATTGTCAATTTTTAATAATTCAACCTTTTATTGCAAAGCATAAAATACATGAAAGGAATCATTCAACATTAAAATCATTCAAATTTAATCATAAGTACCACATCCCTAAATTTATTTATTTAAAACATTCACATCATAGAGTAATCATATGAAAGGAACGAGCAAGTTACAACCATATCTCAAAACAAATCCTTTTCCATCTAAGAATACCATGCATGAGTTTATTAACTTTTGAAACTTTAAACATAGATGATGTGCTATGCTCCCCCTAAATATATGCATAATGTTTTAAAAACAAAGAAAGTAATGATAATTAACAAAAAATTTTAGTAAATAGATTTTGTAAAAAGAAATCCTCCATTATTATAAAACTTATAAGCTCTCCCTCAACGAAAGCAATTTTTCTTAAAACATTTAAGATCAAGATTTGAGAGGGATCAAAATGTCAAAATTAAAAAATATGCTCAAAATGCTTCTTCATACCAATAATTGCAAAAAATATTCATAGAATCTATAAAACATCTAAAAATTAAGAAACACTGAAAATAAACATATTTTTTCAAGTCATAATTTACCTAAACATGTAAAATCTAATCATATAAGAATGTCATTTAAAAGGATCTTTAACTAATTAAAACATGTTTAAAGGAATAAGGAAATTTAAAAATCATATTCATGCATTCCTAATAATAATAAAAGGTATATCAAGATTTGAAAGAATTTAATTAAGCACTTAAAAAGCATTAATCATCAATTATGAACAGTGATTTAACTTCCCTCTTTCAAACAACTAAGAAATCATTAAAAAATCATTTAAGATTGAGAGGGAGAAAGACTCACACGTTAAAAGAAAAGGAAGCGGCATATAAGGAAAAATAGAATGAAAACCTTAAAACTTGAAACGCGACTTAATAAGGTATTGGTTGATTGCACTGTCTCTATCGATCAATCGACCTTAGGTTGACTAACCTTGATCACCGATGCCATATAAATTTCACACAGTACAGATAGAGAAGAACAAGCAAGCAATTCAATAAATAATCCAAAGTAAGAATAATCAAGAAATTTTTATTTTTCAAAAGACAATTATTGAATTAATAATCATGGCATTAAAGTATAAATTTTAAATTAAAGTCATGCAACTTTAAGTTCAAGGCATACCTCTAATTCATATTTATTACCAATTTCTTTAATATTCACCTCTTTGGTTCAAACAATGTATGTTAATGATTTTTATTTTTATTTTTTTCATGCTCTTAGAGATACCCTTTAGAGCCTACAAAACATGCTTAACGAATTTTTGTCACCTATATCATCTTGGGGTCTTGATGGTTAGTTTCGTTCGACAAAAAATTTAAATGATCATAGTAATATTGTTAAGTATATCCAAAACGACCACAATAATGACAAGTCAAAGGTGTTTGTGATCTATATGCATTTTCATGAACATAACGTGATCTACTGAAACTTCTAAATGTGTCATATTGAATAAAAACAAGGTCTCACGTTATTCCCATATGCGTTTCTAAATGTAAACATTCTTTGATGAAAATTTTGTCTAAAATTTTCATGAGATACATCTAATGGCATATGGTGAGTATGATGAATCTTTCTAGGAACATTCATATACGTATGAGGAGCACATGAAGCAGAAGGTCTATATGTATCATTTTAATAATGTGTATTAATAAAGAAGTTATATGTATTTTTAGGCACTTGCACATTTTTTCTATGTAATAGTCTTGATGCATACAAAAATGCATGATGATTCTTCTTATGAGAGTTAGATGATGAAGGTCTAGAAATATTTTTGATGGATAGCCTAGGTTCTTCCTCTAAATTCTTTCATTTAACAAATTTAGTCATACTAGAGGAAGGATCATTATCACTAACATAACCTAAACCATGTCTATCATTTTCAACCTTTTGAACACTCAACATATTTTCTAATTTCTCATTCTCTTTAATGAATTTAGTAAGTAAATCCTTAAGGGGATCTATTTCCATTTTAAGAGATGCATTTTTTTTTACTAAATTATCATGATCAACATGACATTTTGATTCCAATTGTTTCTTTAAAGAACTATTTTCTTCTACCAATTTTTTCATTTCACATTCAATGTCATTCTTTGATTTTATCAAGTTATACATGTCATCTTCTAATTTTTCATTTTCTATCTTTTATGCATCTAATGATTTCAATGTTTTACTATGCCCGGTGTCTAAGTCCTTCTACTTTTAAGTACAAAATGAAAATATTCTTCCAATTTATCATAAGGCATATCTATTTCACAATCATCATTCTTATAAGAACTTGAACAATTAGATTCATTATCAATAATATCATAAGTTTTAGAAAACTAGCTATATCATTACAAGTATTAGCCCTAATGCCAAGCTTTTGTTGAGTTCTTATTCAGGAGTCTCTATCCTTGTTTCTCTTTTAGTTGATCTAAGCACCTTCTCATGATTTATTTCTTCGTACGAATTTTCTAATCTACACCATATAGCATTAGCATAGGTATACATTGAAACTTGATCAGGGATATTCTTATCTAATGCACAATGTAAAATATTTAAATTTAGACTATTCTAAGACACTAATTCTTTATCTTTTTTGTCCCATTCTTCTTCATCCTTAAAAACTAATTTTTTATTTACTAAAATTATTGGAACATGGGGACCTTATGCAATTACAATCTATAAATCAACACTGTTACCTCTTATGAACAATTTTATTTTCTTTTTCCAAATCAAGAAGTTCTCTCCACTAAACTTAAGGGGTACATAAGTATCTCCACCATAAAGTGCCATCTATCTTTACTTACTAATTCGTTAGAATTATACGAATGTGAGACCTAAGCTCTGATACCAAATTTTAACCCTATATGACACCTAAAAGGGGAGTGAATTAGATGATAAACTTCAAAAGAAAAATGAACAAGTAAATTTAATAAATAATTGTGATAGCTTTTAAACAAAATTATTAAATTAATCAAAGCAAAGTAAGTACATAAAAACAAAGAGAAGAGAGAAGAAATATACCACTGATTTATATTAGTTTGGAGCGGTCCACTTGCCCCTATAGCTAGTTCCCAACACCATTATTGAGATGATTGTACTATGTCAACAAAAAATTATATTGTTAAAAAATACAATCCTTTTTCAAGGATTAAGAATAACCTTTCACTCTCCCTTTCAAGGCTAAGGAATAACATCACAACACTCTTTTTTTTTTAAGGCTCAAGAATAATCCTTATACACATGCACTTATAATTTCCATCATTCTCATAACACCTAACAAAATAGTCACTCTTAACTCACTAAGGTGTAAAAGGGACTCACACAAAACTTGTATATGAAATGCAACACCAAACTCATAAATATACTCAAAAACTATACCAAATCTCATACATAATCTCAATAAAACTTAATCTCAATATATGAACACTTTCTATATTTCTTGGATACAAAAAACACATAAATAACATATATTTATACCAAAAATTTCAATATTTCCGTTGCTTATCGGAAACATAACATTTATTAACATTAACGTTGTAAGACTAGTCGTTGCCCAATATTCACCTCCAAATTCATTGAGTTTGGTCAACCTATCTCTCTATTAGGTCAACCTATGTATATTCAGTCAACCTATCTCTTCATTTGTTCGACCTATTTTTCCATTTAATTGACCGATATTACCAAGACAGGAACTCTTGCTTTAACCCAAACTTGGTCTAATCAATTCTGAACCAATTACATTCCCTTCTTGACCCAATTCAACATATTATAACACAACCTAATCAGTACCAATATTTCTTTAACACATTTAACAAATTCATTCTACTTACCATATATTCTTAACAGTTTAATTTAATCATCTTATGCATAACTAATTCAACTTGAACCCATAAATTCTAATTCAATTCATATAAACCAAAACTTAATCATATAGGTCACAATCATATAGCCACTTTACCAAACCATTAATCATACCAATTTATTCACCCATTTAACACTTATACTCATGCAATGCATACTAAATATGCGTTCTATATGCAAATACTAAATATGAATGCAAATGCATAATTAAGCCCTTTCAACATTATGGTAAGATCAAATAGAAGACTTATAAAGACTTACTCATAACAACCTATCAAAATCTATTCTTGAACTTGATCTTCAATCTTCCATCTTCAAGATCGACTTCAATGCTTCTTGTCTTGATAACTTGGTCTTCATACTTCATATATTCCACACATATTGCTTATCATCAAGGCCCAACATACATGTACTCTCAGTTTCACCATATGCTACAAGACTTATTTTCATCAACATTATCTTAATAAACACAAAAAAACTCTAAGAATATATTAGTAGAAGCATTTTTTCATCATGAAAATAAAGGTGGAACTGACCCTTAATTCAATAAGATTTGTTGAAAATTATGAAACTACAAATTTGGTGGTAAATTCTCCAAATAAATTTTAGACAAGCTGACATTCGTTTGATGAGGATTGTTGAATTGAGAGGTTAGGTTAGTAGATCTCATGTCAGTCATTTCTTAATCTCAATATATGATCTTCCTTAATTTCGTTGATACCCTTTTGAGACTTTTTGTCAAACACCTAGTATGTAAGTCCTATAAAGTCTAAAGATGAACTAAAGATTTGTTATGTCAAATCCAATCTATCTTCCACAAACTAGTAGCAAGTGATTAAATGACTCCATTTCAAATTTTAACCATATCTACCCAAATAAGTCTACTCAAGCAAGTTTTTCATCTGATACATTCGTCAAAGCTCCTCAGAAATTTAACTACCTGAGATGATGAGGCTTGGTGTTAGAATGAAGAAGGAAAAGTAATAAGTAGGCAAATGGCGTCCTTCTCAATTTCTTATAAAGCTCCCCCCATTAGCACCGAAATATTGTTATAATTTCAACCAAATTTATAAGAGTTTATACATGCATCCCCCTTTTCTTGGCCTTTAAAAACTTCCATATATGATTGGTCACCATCATAATGTTGCTATAGAATGCTTGTTATCATGATGTTGATACTGCTAATAATGCTAAAGATTTTTTCGTGATTTAAAGCCCTTAGAAGAATTACTAGGTACCATACCTATAGGCAATGCTTTTGGGGTTGTCTGGTTAACTTGTTATATTAGGAATTTCTTTAAATTATTATTAAAATTTTGTTTTAATTAGCATTAGTAATTATTTAGATATAAGAAACATTAGTAGTGCTATGTGTTCAAAAATTGAGATGTGATCACATTGTATACAGCAAAAGTAAAAACATAAATTTTTTATTTATGAAAAGTCAAGATCTCTTTAAACTATAATAAGATTAAATAAAAAAATATAATAAAGTATGCATATAAATTTGTACCTTATTATGAAACTTAATTCACGTTCATAATTCTTCTCAAATCTGCAAATGATGGAAGAATCACTTTAATTGCATACGCATTCGACCTTTAATAGTATCCACAGACCAATCTCAAAGAAACTCAATGCTTGAGAGGAAGAAAACAAGAAGTGTTGGCTCCTCTTATGTTTTTCCCTTTATATAAAAAAGCATAAAGTTTTTCTTAATATTACAATTAAAGTTTCATTTTAATTTTATTTATTATTTAATCTTAATAAAATCAATTATCATATATTCAATCCTTAAAATTTCTAAAATTTTACAATTAAGTCTAACTCTATTGATTTTATTCTCCTCAGTTGATCTATATATTTGACCATTAAATTCCTAATATATTGGTAATGATTATAAATTTAATTCTAATTCATAATTATTAATAAATAAATTAATAATTTTATTAATCTTCAATTTTCTAGTTAAATAATTTATAATTATAAATCAAAATTAACGTCTAGTAACATATCATGTTCACTTAAATATTATGAATGTCAAAATAGTTTTGAGTTAATATGTTCGTACATAATTTTTCTGTATAATTCAATTATATCATCATATAATATTTCATTTAGATATAGAGTATGGAATTAATATCGATTTTACTTGAATCCAATCATATTAGTTCTCTATCATTATTAATTGATTTTGTTGATGATATTTGAAAACTATTTTCAAATAATTATTTCACCTTAGTTAAGGATTCCTTAAATCAATATTAATTGAGAATAATGGAACATTCTTCCTAATCACTTTAGGAAAACAAATCCTATATTGATCACTTAACTACCTTTATATAATTTATACTATATTTAATGATTACCAAGTGAGCTATCTATAACTAGAATAGATTGTAAGTAATATCAAAATATAATAATCCCTATATGAGATGCCTTAGAGATATCAAATTTAAGAATCACTTATACAATCATCACAGTGATCGTTTTCATAGACATACAAGTAATACTTCATATGGAATTATAACGTTGAGTAAGTTCAATGAACTTGTTCTTTAATAAGCACCCACTTGTATGTTTAAATATTTCCATACTCTAGTTTATGAGATCGATTGATTTCTTCATAAAGAAGAAACATAATGTATACTAATCTTTCCACTTTAGTAATTTTCAATCTTAATAGAGCAATATATAGGAATAATTTAGGAACAATATCTCATTGCAATATAAATCTCATACTTGTGATTCTTATCATAATTTTATTTGTAAAAATTCTATTTATCCTATGAATTTTATTTTATACATTAATTAATTAAACAAATATTTATAACATAAATAATTTCCTTAATAAAGTATGTTACAAATCTACAACTAACTGATTGATTATAGGGCATAAACTAAGGCCTTGTTTAGTTGGGTTTTAATTTTTGATTTTAATTTCCTATTTTTCGAAACACAGAAATTGAAAAAAAATACTAATACAATATAAAAATACAAAAACTAATACAAAAAATCATAACCCACAACTTAACTAAACATGCCCTAAGGATATATTTGATTTCATTTTCGTTTTTGGTTTTAATTTTCTATTTTTTAAAATATAGAAATTGAAAAAAAACAAAAACAAAAAATAACACATTAATATAACACAAAAATAAAAAAACAATACAAAAATCAATAAAACACATAAAAACCAAAACTAACAAAATATTAAACAAGCTCTAATTCTTTATAAATCCAACTTTTTTCCAAGTCACAAAATACACTTGTGAGTATCATTACCCTTAAGTCCTCGTAATTATCATTTCCATAGAGATTATAGGACCGTTTGATTCAGTTTTTAGTTGTGATTTTTGTATTTTTATATTGAATTTTGTGTATTTTTATAGATTTTTGTGATGTGTTTCTCGATTTCTGTATTGTATTAATATGTTATTTTTTTATTTTTGTAATTTTTGTGTTTAGAAAAATTAAAAATCAAAATAAAAAAGAAATAAAAAACGATTTATTCAACTGTCATAATCATCACGTACATGTTGCTGCCCCCACTTGTTATAACACCTATAGTAATAAACTAAGGGGTCGTTTGGTATTGCTGTAGGTTGTAGTTTTTAGTTGTTGTGTTGATATATTTGTATTGATTTTTGTATTTTGTCCTCGATTTTTGTGTTGTATTAGTGTGTTGTCTTTATCGATTTTTGTGTAAAAACCCCAATGATACTAAACAAGCCATAATAATGACAGTAACAATGTATCACCTGTATCCTTGGAAGAGCTTCTAATAATACGCCCTCTGGCATTGCTCACTACTTGGGTAATATTTGTATATATACAATGTTGCTATGTGGACATCCAAATTACCGAATCTTACCTTCATTTTGCTGAATTAGTAACTCCAAGATTGAAAGTGCATGGTGCTGAATATGAACTCCAAGATCGAACACGCCTGATGTTAAATATGAATATTATGATAATTTTTATAACTTTATGCTTGAGAATTTTCCTAATTACATCGCATGATTCAATACCCCTTAAAGAGTTACATGGCCTAATTGTCAATACCAAAAAAAATCCTTAAATCTTTATTTCTGCCGGTTGTGGCTCTCTAGCAAGTCAATTCTCCAACATCACTAAATTTAAATATGGTTACCTATTTATCCAGTACAAGTTTTTAGCATTAGACTCACTCTTAGAAATTACCCTCTGCTCATTTTGTGGGGGATTAGCGAATTAATTCTTAGACAATAAAGTTACTCATTCATGCAGGGAGGCTATAGCTAATATAATTATTGCTGTCTCCACACTTCTATTAAAGTCACCAAGCACATTAAAAGAATCTTAATGTCTGCTAACTTTGTAAAAGTTGACATAAATTTAATTTTTCGTTAGGACAGTTTTTTTAATGAATTTACATTCCATAAATTTAATTTAGGGATTTAGTGATTGAAAGTTTTTGAACATATTACAAATTTTCACGTCTTTTACAATAGTTTATAAATATTAAAATCTTTTTTGAACATTATCAAGGAGTTTTGATGTCCTTTAAATTTTTATGAAATCATTAGAAATTAAATCATACCTTTAACTTTTGTTATAACTCAATATTATTAACAAAAATATGAAATAAAAATCATTTTATTTTATTGAATAAAAACATATATTTATTTTATTAGTTTTGTTTAAGCATATATTATATCTTTTAAATAATGTCTTTAATGAATTTATGATTAAATTAAATAATAAATTTAATTTAACTTATTAGATTGTATATAACTCGCAATTTCTTATGCATATGAAAAATAACCCAAATCAGAAACATACAATCTCAACGCAATCTCTTGTCCCTTCCCATCTTAATAGATAATTACTTTAAGGTTCATTTGGTTCAAGGTCTATTTGGTTCAGTTTTTCATTTTTGTTTTCTATCTATTTTCATCGATTTCCATATTTAAGAAAATAGAAATAGAAAAATAGAAATAAAAAGCTAAAACTCATAGGTTTTTTTTGTTTTTTATCAATTTCTATACATTTTTATTGGTTTTATATTTTTTTCATCATGCATTGTTTTCATCCGTTCTTGTATTTTAAAAAATAGAAATAGAAACCAGAACCAAACAGGGCCTCAGCTTTTTGTTTCTATTTTTTTGTTTTTGTGTATTTTCACTTATTTTTGTGTGCTTTTTTTTGTCTCTTTGATATTTTTTTTCAATTTTTATGTTGTTTTTGCATGATTTTTTTATTTTTTTGTTGTTTTTATAATTTTCGTGTTTCGAAAAATAGAAGAAAAAAATGGAAATTAGAAATATTAACAAATAGACCCTTAATTTTTAGCAATATATTTTTGCTTTTGCATTCATCTAAGAGGGTTAAATCAAAATGGGCAAGTAATGATGGTGGCCCGAAGCTCACGAAGCAAAAATTGGAAAGAAAATGAATCATTCGAGTGAGTTGAGGAGAGAATCATCATCATCATCGTTTGAAACAAAATGGAGAAGGAGATAGATACAACAGTAGCAACTGAAGTAAGTGAGCATTTGGATGGATTGGTAAATGAGAATTAAAAA
Source organism: Pinacopodium congolense (assembly GCA_028565735.1). Classification (NCBI taxonomy): domain Eukaryota; kingdom Viridiplantae; phylum Streptophyta; class Magnoliopsida; order Malpighiales; family Erythroxylaceae; genus Pinacopodium; species Pinacopodium congolense. Next base: position 2,919 of record JAOXYD010027944.1, on the reverse strand, counting down.
AACCTTAAAGACAAATTGAGGCTAAATTTCTCTATATTATTGATAGTCGCTTAATATATATATATATATATATCTCTTTATCTTAGAAAATGGATCACTTATTATCAAAAATAAATTCTTAAATATAGAATCCAACTCTTAAATATATTTATAGAGAATTCAACTCTTAAATATGAGGAGATAATAATTACTTTATATATTTAGATAAACATTTTAATATCCGCCTTCATGTTTGTGTGTAAGATCTCGAACGCCCAACTTTCACAAAATTTATTCTAACTATTCTTTATCCAAAAGTTTAGTAAAAATATCTGTCAATTGCTCATATCTTTTAACATAAATAATTTCAATGTTTCCACACTATATCTCATCAAGCACAAGATGAAAATTAACCTCTATATGTTTGTATGCTCATGAAACACTAAATTGGCAATGATATATAATGGTGCTTGATTATTACCGTACAATTTCATAAGTCTAGAATGAAATACACTCAAAGATAATAACAAACCTTTCAAGCATCTCAATTCACATGCTGTTATAACTATTAACTTGTATTTGGCTTCAGTAGATGATCTTGACACTTTATATTGTTTCTTATTCTTTCAGGAAATAAGTGAATGTCCAAATAAAATAAAATAACCAGTAAGAAATTATCAAGTTAAAGGATAAGTTGCATAATCTAAATCATAATACGTATTCGACAATAAGTTATAATTAGTTTGAAGAAAGATTCCTTGCCTAGAATTACTCTTTAAATAGTGAACCACTTATAAGGCCGCTTCTTAATATTCTTCTCTTAGATATTACATAAACTGAGACAGAACATATATACCATAAAATAACTCATGATGAGTGAGAGTCAAGTAAATTAATCTACTAACCAACTATCGTTACTTTTTTGGATCTACTAATAACATGTCATCCACCATTGCTAAGCAATGATTCTACTCCATAGGAAATCTAGAAGGTTTAGACCCAATAATAAGACTTTTTATATAATATCCAATACATATTTATGTTGACAAGGAAAAATGTCCTTTTATTCCTAGCCTTATTTACTCCCAAAAAGTTCTTCAGTACTCTCAAATCTTTTATATGAAAAAAATCATGCAAATATTCCTTAAATTTTTTAATCACAGCACCATTATTTTACATAATAATAAGATCATCAACATATACTAAGATATTCAACTGTATCTTGCTTGATTTAAAGTAAACAATGAGTAATCAAATTGAGATTGAGAAGATGCATATCATTTCAAAGAAGCCATCAACTTGACAAACCAACATTGAGGATCTTGCTATAACCTATAAAATGATTTTTATAACTGACATATTTTTCTCATTAATAGGTCACAAAACTAATAAACATATTCATATACACTTCTTCTAAATCTCCATATAATAATGCATTTTAAACATCCATCTATTAAAGTTCCATTCCTATGTTGCTACTATTGATAAGAAGATCTGACCTAGTACCATCTTTGTAACAAGAGAGAAAGTCTCATTGCAATCAATTCCTTTAACTTAATTGTTGCCAAGAATCACCAAACACACTTGATACTATTCAATAGTACTATTTGAATTATACTTAATCTTATGGACCCATTTACTACCTATAACTTTCTTATCTAGACATAATTTTATACTATCCATATTTCATGATTTTCAAATGCCTTAATCTCTTTCTTTATAACTTATTTCCATAAAGTATCTTTCACGGCCTCAATATAAGAATTCAGCTCTTTGTTTACTATCACAACTAATAAGAAAGAACAATGTTGTACACACACAAAAATTATTACAATCCATGTAATGCGTTATAAGATAAAGAGTGTCTAAGGAGAAAGTTGGTTTGGATGAACATGTAGAGTGGATTAAGTACCTAGAAGTATAAATTACATAATCTCTCAATCAGGTAGACAATTGTTTTATCTTATGAACACTCGCAAGTTACTCACTATCAAATTCATCTGCTACTTCTATTAAGCCTTCTCACTTTATCACTCTGCTCACTTCGATCCTAAATTAAGTTACCAGACACCATAGTCATAATTGGAGGCTCACCGCTTAATTCTCCTACCCCATCATTATTCCCTACAAATATACCTTCCTCTTCCTCAAGCGCTTCATGATTAATTATTCCAATGAAACTTAGTCCTAAAAAACTGCTATACATCTTATACACTAACGTCTACATATGAAAATTCACTTTAAAAAAGACTATGTGTATTAATATAAAATAATTTCTTGATTCAAGATTATAGAGTCTTCGTCCTTTCTTTCCACCCTACAAACAAACAATTTCGACTCCTGCTTCAAATTTATCATTCTAGGAGGCTTTCTAAATAATTTATTGTCTAATAACACAAACACCTAAAGGCACATATGTAATTACAATTAGGAGGTTTTCTAAATAAAATTTTTTAAGGCATCTTACCCCCTTGAAGATCGGAGGGAGCTTGATTTATCAAATATATGACAATCAGCACGCATTCTCCCTATAACTCAATTGAAAGGTTTGTTTGAAATCTCAAAGTTCTAGTTATATTTAGAATGTGACGGTGTTTCTTCTCAATCTATCCATTCTGTTGAGGTTTTCCTATGCATGAAGTTTGATATACTATCCCATTTTTAATAGAATAATTATTTACGCAAATGATCTCGGTCTCATTATCACTTTTAAAAATTTTCACATCCTTATTAAATTGTCGTTTAGCCATAAAAAAAATCATATTGTACAATTCCACTTTAATTTTATCAATCAACAAATAAATTCATATACTTCTTGAGAAATCATCAACAATGTAAATCCTATGGCACCCAAAAGGGGGGCTGAATTGGGTATTAAAAACTTTTTGCAAACTCAAAACTAATAACCTAATTCAATTGGAAAACTAAATGCAATCACTA
>JAOXYD010027933.1:0-14281 GCA_028565735.1 Pinacopodium congolense | reverse complement strand
ATTATATCTAATTAATTTAAAATTAAATATATTTTTATAAAATTATCTTAATTGAAATATTATGAATAAAAGATTATATTAATTGTTATTATGTCAAATTTATATTATTATTAATTTTTTGAGATGGGATTGAAGTAAAATTTAAAAATATAAAACACAATATATAAGAGGACTATTTTATAAATTTTATAAAATTCAAGGATTGATTTATAATTTTAAAAAATTATTTGAAACGATACCAGTACTGGTACAGTGTCATATTAGAACTAAATTCGGTACCGGTACCAATATCGATACGGTATTAAAAACTTTAGTCAATAGTAAAAAAAGATGTTAAAAAAATTAAAGATACTCCAACTTAGAATGTAGTTTGAAAAAGTCTTTTTTTATGAGATCTCTCAGTTAAAAATCTTAGACTTAGTTTATGAAGGCAGAAAGGCATGCATTACACCTTTTAACTTAGAAGGATGGTGCACTGTATGACAAGATAAGAGCTTTTTTTATAATTATAATGCAGTACAACAAATACAAACCCACTTAATGAAATTTAAAGAAATTATGCATAAGATTAAAATCTTATTAAAAAAAAGCTAAATCCAATTTATGAAACTAACATGTTTAATATAAAAAATCAAGAACTGGATACACAAATTGTTTAAATACCATAAATAAGAAATTATTTGATAAAAAGTTATGAACTTCAACGAAGAATAAGAGGTAAACTACTTATGACTCTCAAATATGAAATATTTACTATTGTTTAGAAATATAGACTTTATACAGGGTTAACATACAAAAATGAGTTAGACATCCTCATTATAAGTGTAGTAAGGATTACTAATTAAATATAAATACTGATTAATAATACTACTTGAATTCAAATTTTATAGTTCTTCTTCAATTAAAAACTAACTACTTATTCTATTTTAACTAGAACTTTAATGTAATACTCTAAATAAGACAATCAAAAGAAAAGTATTACCTTCAGGACTTTTTTCTAACAAATTTGGAATTTAACTCTATAATAAGTCATAATCTAAATAAGGAACTAGCAAATTAGTATTGAAACATATCAAACACACCTTGACCTTTATAATTAAGTAAAGGACAACACAATTTCAATAAAACAAAGATTCTATTAATGATTTAAACTTAAAACACTAAATTAGACAATTATATGGGTTTTATCATCAATTTTCTCAAACTTTATCTCCTATAATTTGCCTAACACATACATGTAATAGATCACTTGATTGGGTAGTTATGCTTGTCATTCACTCACTACTTAAAAAGATTCGTCCTCACTTTTGGAAGCAAGATGCCTTCTATAAAAACACAAGAAAAAAGAAGAGAATCGGATAATTCATAATTTTTTCTCAATTTAGTTAAACATACCCATTTGACCTATAGTGACTCTCTTTCATTGAATAGCTTTCATAAGTGCTTAGCAATTATGGTATAATACACAACTTTAATTAGATTAATGCCATACACAACTTCATATTTAGGTATTGATAAATCTTTAGAAGGCCTAATAAATTTAAAATTGAATTCCAACATCAATAATGTGTTTGCATTTAGAAGATCAATATAGAAAATTAAGAGAAATGAATTTATAAGTATTTTGATAACATAAGTATAAACAAGTAAAGATATGGTAGGTTATGCATAAACATTGATTTAGAAGTATGAATATGTGTTTGATGTGAAGACAAAAATACAAGAAGAATGATTTTAACATAATGCTTAGATAACAAATAAAGTGAACTAAAAAGGATAAGATCTTTAAAACCTAATAACAAGCTTGATAATCTATCTTCAAGAAAGCTAAAAACACATCAAAAATGTAAATATTGATATTATGATATAGAGTAGACAACAAATGAAATGAACCCTCAAGAAATGTATCCTTAAAATTGAACAAGTTTAATATCCTAATACTATGAAAAATTTTTTAAAATAATCAAACTTGATTATAATACTAATTAATAACAAACCTACTAAGGAAGTAACCTAAATAATCCACAAGTAAGATTTTAATCTTATAAGGGAAAGATAAATTACGTTTATAAGGAATTGACCCTTAATTATATAAAGTTAGTGTTAAGAAAAACTTAAAATAGAATATAATCACATAGATTATAACAGGATTTTTGTATATGCATAAAATAAACAACAATCACGTACTTGGATTGAAGTTGAATTCCACCGATTAAAGAACTTTTTTTTTTTTTTTGCAGAGAGTATTTGTGTTTTTGTTAACTTGATGGATAAGATCCATCTAATCTTTTGGAAGTTAAATATTCAAAAACATAACTACCTTTAGTAGGTATATAAATGACCATAAAACCCCTCATGAGTGGATATGTCATTCAACAGTTAGAAATCAAGTTTATAAAAGTATCTAAATGCCAAAAAAAAAAAGGAATTCTTTAATAAATTATAAAGTTCAATGAAGAATAAGAAGTAAACCACTTAAGACTCTCAAAAATCAAAAATAAAAAATCATTGCTTTCTTTATTGATTAGAAACATGCTTTTACATAAGTTAATAAAAAAGGAAAAAACTAAGAGGCCCATATTTAGAAGCCTCCAAACCCCCCACATTGAAGATATAAGGGGGTGTGTTTACAAAAATACCCCATGTCTTCATGAGGGGCCATAGGGGCTCCCAAATGGGGGCTTCAAAGGCTTCCCTAATAAAAAAAATTGTGAAAAAACATACTGGTTAGATATGAATACTAAATAGTAATATCATTTAAATTGGAACTTTGATAGTTCTTATTCAACTAGAAACTAACTACTTATTCCATTTTCAACAAAAGTAATATACTTTAACTAAGACTTTAATAATCCTATTCCAATTCAAATTCCTAATGTTAAAAGGAAAGAATCACCTTTAGGGTTAGAGATTTTCCTAATTAGATTGAAATTTAACCTTATAACATCTCATAATCCAAAATAAATTATTAATATCTACATTCATAAGGCAAGATACATATGTATATATATAGTGAAGTCCTAAGATCTTGTATTTTTATGATGTGGGATATTTACATGAAAATACTATATGTTATTAGTTCTTTATAACACTCCCCCTCAAGCTGGAGCATAAATATTAATTATACCCAATTTATTACAAATATAATTGACCCAAAACCTATTTAGAGCTTTAGTAAATATATATCATAGTTGTTCTCCAATCCTTACATACCTTATTGAGATTAAATTTTGTTATACTTTCACATGGACAAAATGATAGTCAATCTCAATATGCTTGGTTCGTTCATAAAATACAACTGATGAATCCACATTATTGCACACACTAACTACTTTTATATTCGTGAATTTTCTCCAATAAGAGAAAGAACCAAATAAAAAAATTCATAACTAATTGTGATATGTTTCCAATACTAACTGGTCTTGTAAAGTATGATCAATAAATTGTATGAATTACAAGGTCCATTGGTCAAAGTTTCATGATCGCCTTATCTCGTGCAAATCATTTACTAGGATTCAATATCTTTATGAAATATTAATTATGTTAAAGCGCTTCCAAGGTCAAATCCATTTGAATTCGATAAATTTCATAGATCAATATTTAGATTTTACATTCACGTAAGAAATGGCATTTTACTTCTTGTTTTTTTTATGATACCAAGTTTCATCAAATAAGTACGTAATAACCTATAGTGGATCATCTATCTACCTTGGAACTTGCTAGTTTGCATTTAAAAAGCACTCAATGTCATTATGTTCATGATTTTTATATAATATACCATGTCTAAGAGCTCCTTTTAGATAACATGAAATTTGCTCTAATGTTACCTAATGATGTGTTTCAAAAGAATATGAATTTATTCACAACATTAGTGGAGTATAAAATATTAAAATGGGTCATTATCAAACATTTTAACTTCCTAACCAATCTTCTTAGGATCTTCAAATAAGTCACCATCTTTGGTAGATTGTAAATTAGGAAGCATTAGTGCACTGCATAGTTTTGCTACTAATTTTCCTATCTTTGTTAATAAGTCAAGCACATATTTTCTCTAAGATAAAAGAATTCTTTTCTAACTCCTAGTCACCTTAACTCTTAAGAAATATTTCAAATTTCCTAAATCTTATATATGAAACTTGTATAAAGGAAGGACTTAAGAGATGAAATTCAAATAATATAGTAATGACATTATCACCAGTATACAGAATAAGAAGAATAATGCCATATTAGACCGAATACTGAAAAATCAAACTTGCTCTTTTTCACTCCAAACATTCTACTGCTTGTTTTAATTTTCTAAACCAAGTGTAACAATTCTATTCAACCCATACATTGACTTGCGAAGATGATAAAACTTACCAAGCTTTCCCTAAACCCAAATGGTTGCTCTATATATACCTCCTCCTAATAATTGTCATGCTAAAAGGTATTTTTGATATCTAATTGATGGAGAGGGAAATCGTGAGTAATTGTTAAAGAGATTACTAAACAAACAAATGTTAATTTAGCTATTGAGGAAAATGTATCAAGACAATTAACTCCATAGATTTGAGTATAGCCTTTATTCATAAGATGAGATTTAAGTTGAGCCATAAATCTAACAAGATTAAATTTAACATCAAACACCGATTTACAACTATAGCTTTTTTACCTATAGATAATTATATTAATCCCAAGTATCAATAACATCCAAGGCATTTAACTCCTCTATTATAGCATCATACCAACTAGGATGAGATAGGGCATCATGAGTAGTTCTTAAAAGAGTGATAAAATCAAAGGATGAAATAAAATAATAAGAAGAAAATAACAAGAGATCGTAATAAGCAAAGAATGAAAGCAAGTGAGTACATTGACGTTTACCTTTGTGAGGAGTAATGGGAAGATTTAGATCACTTGAGATTAAAGTTGATGATGATGAAGAGACTAATGTAGGACACAATATAGAAGAATCTTGGTTTCTAAAATAAACCTATCACATAAGAGGCAATTATAGAGCTAGTATAGGTGCTGACATTATAGACGTAGAAACCTTATGTGACTAACATATGATAGTATAGACTAATAAATCATCATCCTCCCCCTGTATTGAAGAAGTAGAAGATGGAGGGAAGAATAAAGTAGTTTTAGAAAAAGATAAAATTATAGATACAAGATACTTGTTAAGACTATGACAGTAACATTGATATCTTTTTTGAAGAAGAGAGTAACCCAAAAAGATACATTTAAAAGATTTAGCATCTAACTTGTTTACTTAAAAACGGACATCACAAACAAAATAAGTACTGTTAAATATTCAAGGTTTAATAAGAAAGAAAGGTTTATGTTAAATTAAGGGAGATCTTAATTTATGTTTTGACAATGATGAAACACATTTGTTATTAATGATTTGTTTGTTTTGAAAGATAGAAAAATGCAAGATATGCAAAAATTCTATTGGAGCCTAAAGTTGTTATTTCATTCATGAAAAAAATGAAAATGGTGAAGCAAACATTAAAGTAAAGATTAAGTGATGGTTAAAGATCAAATCAAGAAGAAGATTAGATAGGTTTATAATTGTATTTTTGTTTGTAAATCTTATTTTAAGCTTCTTAATGCTTTAAGAGCTCAATGTTTGCATAATCATTTGTATATTAGGATTTCTACATATAATGTTTCATAATCGAGAGAAAATTTTAGGCAAGGTTTTTAAAGAAAATCCTTTTGATATATCAAAATGTTTTAGAGAAGTTTTTTAGTATGTTTGAACTCAATTTTTACGAAAAGAATGTTTTGAGGAGTTTAGAAAAAAGTAGGAAACATTTTATGCATAAATTTCCATTAGTCAAGACATATTTTGTTTTTTACTTTAATTAAGTGGTCTTGGTGTTGTTTAAAATTAATTTTGGAAAGCTTTAAAATTTGTGTGAATTGATTTTCAAATGAAAATAATTATCTAAAAGTGTTTGGAAAAGTTTGGTTGTGTTAAAAAAAGTTAAAATTGTCAAAAACTGGTTTCTAGAGTGATTGGTCGACTAGTACTAAGCTTAATGGTTGATCAATAGGTTGAAAACTAGGTTTTAAAAATCTTTCTAAAAGGAAAATGACATACATAAATGGTGATATAAACAGGACCAATTTTAAGCTTAAGTTTTTTATAGAAGCAAAATGACATGCCAAAGGGTGGTTAAGAATGACATTGTTTAATCTATTAACACATTCTAATAACTAGTTTTTTTTCTATCTAATGACATTTTGAGTTAGTGTAGCAACTAGAAAGTCGAGTTATTGATATGAGATGGGTCCAAAAAAGGGTGGTCCCAGTTATAATCCAAAAATGATTCTTGTATATTTTTTGTTGAAACGTGCCATTAAAATAGGTGATAAAATTACTGAAAGACATGGAAATAAGCTTATAAATACATGGTCAACAGATATTAAAAGGAATTTTATAGTTTGGTGATGAACTGATTGAGTCCTTAAGGTTTGGAGAAGTGTTGAGATAAGCATTCAGCGTTTAAAGAGTTTATTTATTGCATTTATCAATTGTGATGATATTTTTAAGGCCTTAAGCATTTGTTTTATCAAGTAAGATATAGAAATTGTGTTTTTGGTTTTGATATTGACTTGAGTTGAGTTTATGACTTAATTATTAAGGTTGATTTTTGGAATAATTGTTAAAGGTTACTCTTCACCCTAAAGTAAGATTTGCAAGGGTTGCTCTTCACTCACTTAAAGAAGATTTTGAGGGTTTCTCTTTACCTAATTAAGAAGATTGCTTAAGATTGTTCCTCACCCATTTGAAGAAGATTATAAGGATTTCTCTTCACCCTAAAAAAAATTTATATTAAATTTTTTAAGTGAAATTCAAGAGAGTGGATATAGGTAAAAGGTTAATTGCCAAATCACTATAAAAATTAGTTGTGTATCTTCTCTTCTCTTCACTCTTTTAATTACTTATTATTATTATTGTTCTTAAATTGTTTAAACTTGAATCACATTGTTTTGTATTGCCATTATCATTATCATTATTTAGATTGAATTATGGTTAGGAATTGTATCATTTACAAAAAATCGATTTAGGGCTTAAACTTAAAAAAAAATTTAAAAACACTTATTTCATATTCCCTCCCCAGTAGATGTCATTAGGAATAACAGCTTAGTAGGAAATCAAATACTATGTAGGGTCTCACCATAAAGAATAAACAAGGGCATACAAGTGATAAAAAACACATGTTATAGAAATTACATCATCAAAAAAATATTTAGAAACTTGCATATGGTACAAAAGTGTTGTGGATGTTTAAAAGGGGTGTCTATTTTTTCTCTTTTAACCACTACATTTTGACATGGTGTATCAATATAGAAAGATTGGTGAAGATGTCATTATGAATCATACAATTTTTTAAAAAATGAGAGAAATAATATTTAGCAGTATTACTTCTCAATGTGGTGTATAGAAATAATAAATTATGTCTTATTTCATCATAAAAGGCATTAAAATGAAAACAACAACTGGGAACAATTTTTTTGTGAAATAAAGCTAGGTCATACCAGAGTAATTGTTTAACAAAAGTAATAAAATATTGAAAATTAGTTTTGGGCTCAATAGGACATGGACGGCGGACATTAAAATTGACTCACTAAAAAAATTGGCTCTTTTATTAACTCAAAGAACTCAAGCCAAACAATTATGCTTTGCAAACTAACATGACTTAGGGACTAAGGACATAAATTCTTCATCTATGGTAACAAGGGATGTCCTAATTTCCATGTTCTTTAAAAGATGTTAAGACATTTAAACAAGTAACCAATCTTAAAACTTGAGTATCCAAAATGTAATTCATGTCCTTTACCTATAATCTTCTTCATCATATGATCTAAAATAAATAATGAATAGGAGAGAATGAGATGCAACAATTGAGGACATCTGTAAATTTAATAGAAAAATTAAATTAAAAGAAAATTATGGAAGGCTCAAATCATATGATAGGAAAAGGAAAGGCGTTAAATTAACAGTTCCAGAACTAATGACATGCAAAGTAAAACAACCTACCAAAGTTAACATTCGTATAGATGTGTATGGCTAAAAAGTGGAGAAGAGACTAAGCTTACCTGTCATATAATTAGTGGCACCATAATCAATGACCTAATTGGAAGAGGAGGAAATAAGACATATTGTTGGTTTACTTAACTTAATAATGGAAATGATAGAATGAGGTGAAGGCTTTAATGCTACCTAGTAATGAGGAAATCTAGCAAATTCATCTACATGGTCTGTAATTGTCTCTTTAGAAGAGGAGTTAGGTGCAACATTGATGGAGGCAATATGGACTAATTGAATTTTCTTATTGTAGTCTACATTCATAATTTATGCTAAGTGCGTTTGGTATAATCTACCTTATAAAAAATAATGGCACATAACTTCCCCTGAATTGTGATTAAAGTTATTACGAATACTTAGACCACCTCCTCTTCCATTAAATAAGTGATTGGGTTCATTCACACTAACACATTTAATAAGGGCATTATGAGATTGAGATGCAGTAACAGACACACTATTCTCTACATGAAATACTTTAGTAAAGATTTCTTGTAAAGATAAAATCTTATAAATAGAAAGAATATGGAATTTAACAGTATCAGATTATGGACAAAGGCCAACCAAAAAACTCATCATAACAATTAAACTAAGAGAGGTTTTAATATATATCTTGATAATGAAAAAACATATTTATCGTTGATGATTTATTTATGTTGAAAGTTTTTATAAATATAAGAATTTGAATGATGTGTAAGAACACATATTGGAACCTAAGGAATTGACATAGAGAGCAATTTGAGGATAACGATTAGAACCAAAATGAAGAGTAAATAGGTTTATGTTTTTAATTTTTATTATAAATCTTTCCTTGATCATCTTAATGTCTTTAGCAGCTATTTATATGATCATTTACATATTATATAAAGTGTTTCATAATTAAGACTAATTTTAAAAAAGATTTTAAAGAAAATCTTTTTATTTCATTAAAATATTTTAAGGAACTTTTTTAGTGTATTTACCTCAAGGTTTTATGAAAAAATTAGTTTTCAGAAGTTTGAAAAAGATTGGAAAGTTTTTTAAAAGATTTTTGAGATATTTGAAATGTTTTAAGAAGTATGTAGAACCCAAAAAACTAATTTATAGAAGTATTCATCGATCAATGTTAGTGACTGGTCAATTAGTATGTGAATTTTTTATCAACCAGTCAATCAAACTGGCATAATGTTAGTGATCAATGCTATTATATGTTTGATAGATAAAATCGGCATCATTTTTGTTTTAAAATTTCCCTAGTATATAGGACAAAACAACATTGTTTTGATCTATCATAAGGATAATAGTGGCTAGTTTCCTATGTTTAGCGATTTTGAAACATAGAGTAGTCACTAAAATGGTTTTCCAATGGGACTTTAAGCTTGATAAGGATATAAATAAGTACTCAAAAGATTGTTGAAGAGGTTAATGAGTCTTAGAGTGGTTAAGATGAGTTTATGAGTTTTTATGAAAGATTAATTCATTTGAAAAATGTTTTATAAATGTTAAGTTTTTCCTTGAGAAAATTGAGTTATTAGTGTATTCATTCATTGAGCCCCTTAAACATTGTAATTACTATGTGAGATATTGAAATTGAATATTATTATATTGGGACTTAATCTAGATTTTTTCAAAAGGGTTACTCTTCAACCTTGGAAAGAAAGACTTTGTTGGTTTCTCTTTATCCTTGGAAAAAAAAAATATTGTTTCTTCTTCATCCTTATTAAATATTGTAAAAGGTTACTCTTTACTTTCATAAAGAAAATTGATTGTAAAGATTCTTCTTTATCCTAAAAAATATTGATTGCAATAAAATATCCAAGTCCGACTTAAAGAGTGGATGTAGGAAAAGGGTCTTTTGGCAAATCACTCTAAAAATTGATTTATTGATCCTCTCTTTCCAATCACTATAAAAATTGATTTTTTGATCCTCTCTTTGCAATCACTTTATCATATTTACTTGTGCATTTAAACAACATTCTTTTTTATGTTAATTTGACATCATTATCATCATCATCATCTAAGTTGAATTATGGATAAGGATTTCATTCATTGCAAAAATCTAATTTAGAATTAAACTTAAAAAATTTTAATCACCTAAATTACTCGTCCTCTCCCTTCACCCCTCCTTAAGTATCATTTAAAGCTAACAATAACCATTTATTTCTGTGAAGCTTATTAAACGTTCACATTAGGACTAAATGGCAGTAAACATTGAATTCTTCACAAGTTCTTTTGATGTTATATGATAGGATGCAAGAGATTAGTGTTGTTGCTTAACTCAATAAAGAATCTTTACACATAAAAATATGAGAAATATTCCCTTACCCATAACACATACAATCTAAATAGTCCAAAAGTTCTTTAACATATTCACAATAATAAACCAAATTAATTACCCCACTATTAATGGAATCTTGGCACTGTAAAAATATATGAGCATCATCTTATATCCACGCTTGTTTTGTATTATTAATAGGTGCATCTTCAATGAGATAATTTTCTTTTTCAATTCTTGTAAATATACTCGAATAGTCTTACTTCAAATAATATAATTAGATCCATTAAGTTTATGTTCTATGATTTTAACATCATCGGAATCATATCAATCACAAGTAAAATTTTATTTTCAACCATCACATAGAATAAGACAAGGAACAATTAACCCAACAACACAACTTAAAACAATCAATCACAACCATAATTGAATTCAAGAAATAAAAGAACTACTAAAACCTAAATAGGAAGAAGATCCCTTGATAAGATGTGAAATCAAGCAACAAAGCATAGAAAAGTGACATGCATATATGGGTGGCTCCAAGAAAGGTAGTTGAAGGAATGAAGATGCTAAAAAAAGGCTGCAGGGGCCTCCATATGTCGATGCATGAAGAAAGTGACATAAACTTTAGGCGGCACGTGACATTCACTTCCAGGTCTTCCAATGATTAGACTTTGGAGAAAGCTTGATCAACTAACAGTGCACCTCCTAGATTGACAGTGACAAAATATGAACATTCTCAAGGGTGGCCCAAGGCAAATTAGGCTAGTATTGCTCACTGTGGGTAGAAATGAGAAGAGGAGAAAAATTTTAGGGGCTGTTTGAAAATAATTTGATTTTTAGATTTTTTTAAACATAAAAATCAATAAAGAACATTACAAAAATATTAAAAAAAACACTCTAATACAACACAGAAATCAAGATAAACAATACAAAAATTTATAAAAATACACAAAATCCAATACAAAAATACAACAATCATAATCAAAAGTTCAATCAAACGGTCCTTAGAGTTGCTCTTTAGAACAACTTGGCTTTGATACCATATAATCAAAAGAAGAAATAAATTCCTGCTATCTATATTTAAAGGTGAAGATGTGTACATATATATATATATATATATTGGAAAGTTATACGATCTTGTACTTTTCCTATGTCAGAAGATACATATATATGAACATACATATTCATGCATAAATATAAATATATTGTAAAGTTATATGATCTTGTACTTTTCTAATAGATATTTACTCTAACATGCTATACATTGTTGATACTCTATAACACTATTAAAAATATATCAAATTTGTTTTGAACTTTGTAATTAAGTACAACTCAACTCTAATAAAAAAGAGACTTTAATAACGATTAAAACTTAAAACATGAAATTAGCCTTAATTCTATGTAATTTTACCTCCATTTATTCTCAAACTTCAGCTCTTGTAATTTACCCAATAAACATATATAATGAATAATTGGCTAGTCTTATTTACGTTAACAACAAAGCTAGCTCATTGTTTTTTATTCAAAAAAACACTAGAAGGATATTCTAACTCATGTTATATTTGCTTATAATAAGAAAAAAAAAGGGTTTCATCAATGCATCTAAATATAACAACCACAATCAAAAGTTCAATCAAACGGCCCTTAGAGTTGCTCTTTAGAACAACTTGGCTTTGATACCATATAATCAAAAGAAGAAATAAATTCCTGATATCTATATTTAAAGGTGAAGATGTGTACATATATATATATATATTGGAAAGTTATATGATCTTGTACTTTTCTAATGGATATTTACTCTAACATGCTATACATTGTTGATACTTTATAACACTATTAAAAATATATCAAATTTGTTTTGAACTTTGTAATTAAGTACATCTCAACTCTAATAAAAGAGAGACTTTAATAACGATTAAAACTTAAAACATGAAATTAGCCCTAATTCTATGTAATTTTACCTCCAATTATTCTCAAACTTCAGCTCTTGTAATTTACCCAATAAACATATATAATGAATCCCATAATTGGCTAGTCTTATTTGCGTTAACAATAAAGCTAGCTCATTGTTTTTTATTAAAAAAAAACACCAAAAGGATACTCTAACTCATGTTATATTTGCTTATAATAAGAAAAAAAGGTTTCATTAATGCATCTAAACTTAAATTATGTATTAATATATTTCAGTTGAGAACAAGCATGGAGTTTAGTTATTGATAGTGATAGCCACCATTTATTTTAACTTCTTCTTTTTTATAACGGGAGAATTCACAGTCGCTACCCTTAAGTCACGGAGTAAAGCTCTGGTTCAAAAAAAATAGTCTGCAAATCACATCGAACAGAAACCAACCGAAACCATAACACCGTGTGACAAGGTGGAATGGGCTAAACAGGAGGCAGAGCCTAGAGCCCATCAACTAGGCTGTCCTCAACCAGTGGAAATTCTCAATGGGAGGAGTTGAACTTAGGACCCCAGCAGGAGGCTGAACCTTAACATGGCCCTCTCAACCGCTTGGCCTGAAGTACAAAACAAAGAGACTTACAAGATAGTTTTATAATTTCTATTGGACGACACTGGTCTAAACAGCATATGTGCGTTTATGTTTAACAAATAGAAGATATATTTCTTAACTAAATGTATATGATACTTTTCGTTACATGATATCCATTGTTAATTTTATCATTAAGTTTATTTACATTCATGGCTTGAACATTTATTTGACAATGAGTGTAAATAGTGCGACCATCAGTTCTCTTTTAGACATCTTTTGACAAACTTGTAAAAGTGCTACAAGATCAACATATTAATTAAAGTAATGATCAAAATTTCTAAATGCACTAGCCAAAGTTTTGAAAGGCAAACAAATAAGTTAGATAAACGACAGGTTAAGCTATAAATAAGAGATGGTGTATGCGTGCTTTTAATAAAATTGACTTGTTATCTAATTATAATATGCCTATTTATTCACAACATTGACATGGTTGGAAGTTTTAAGGAGGACAATAATGAGAGCATTCCAAAAAAACAAGGCAAGACACGATTGCATATAACGGTGGAGTATGACTAAGCATCGTAGTCAAGTTAAATAAATAAGTAAATTTTGCTGGAGAGGACCATCTTAGGTTAAGTATTTCAAGCAAAATCACCAGGTTGCGATCTAAGAGACAAAAATTGTAGACATGGTAAATGACAATTCATAAAATCTTTTGTGGGCATTCAACATTAGCCACCATACTTAATAAAATGAATCATGAAGAATATGTCTATCAATATTTTTCAAAAGAATTGTTATTGTAAAAGGTTTGACCTAGTTCATGTAAACAATCCAAGCTTGTCTGCGGTGACAATCTGGACTTTTTGACCAATCTTATATTAAAAAAGGGTGGTTGTATGCTAAAAGACGAAGGAGATAATTGATTCTGCCTTTTGTTTTTATTTTGTATTTTTATTTTATTTATTTTTATTGATTTTTGTAATTTATTTTTTATTTTTATGTTATTTCTTATTTTTATATTATTTTTTAATTTCTTTATTATATTAATGTGTTATTTTTTATTTTTTAAAAAATAAAAATCAAAAATCAAAATTACAAATAAAACTAAACATGTTCGAAGATAATTAGAGACCATAGAGTTTTACAAGGGTAGTCTATCAATTAGAAGGGGAAAGAAAAAACATATAAACTAAACATAGCTTATTTGAACATGTTTCAATGACTTATAAGCAATGTTTACAAAATCGGACCGGACATCAAACCGGTAAAGAAAGAGGTTTAAGGTTTTGAGGTTCGATCGCTATCAAACCGTTATAAAATCGGTATTGAACCGGTATAAAATAATAAAATATATTAAATATACAAATAAGTAAAAAATATATGATAGAAAATGAATATATGATTAAAATAAAAATAAAGCACCAATATCTATTAATGTATAATTAATAA
>JAOXYD010027922.1:0-14282 GCA_028565735.1 Pinacopodium congolense | reverse complement strand
ATTCATAATAACATATAGGGTCTCTCTACTATAACTAATGTCTCTAGGGCTTATTGATTTGTATCCCTAATTGACGATTGCTCTCGAGTAACATGGCTCTTTCTTCTTAAACAAAAATATGATATTAGCCTTATTATACCTAATTTTTACTCTGTGATTCAAAATCAATTTGGGGTTAAAATAAAAAACTTCGGACATACAATGCCAGAGATTACTTCAACTAGACTCTATCACCTTTTTTTCAATCACAGGGTATTATCCACGATTCATCATGTGTTAACACATCTCAACAAAACGGAATAGCAGAAAGGAAAAATAGGCATATACTCAACACCACCCGAGCCTTATTCTTTCAAGGGAATGTCCCTAAATCCTATTGGGAAGAGGCAGTTCTTACAGCCACATACATGATAAATAGAGTTTCATCACATATGTTAGATAAAAAAAACCCCACCGAAATTCTTAATAGCTTCTACCCACACTTTAGAACCTCAAATGGCCTCACACTTAGGGTATTTAGATGCACCGCCTCTGCTTATGTTCATAACCAACATAGAGGCAAACTAGAACCCTAAGCCATCAAATGTTTCTTCCTCAGTTACACACCTACTCAAAAGGGATACAAGTGTTATAATCCGTCATTTAAAAAATGTTATATCTCTACAGATGTCACCTTTACAGAATATACACATTTTTTCTCAAAGTCCTCTCTTTGGGGGGAGATTTCAATGATGGAAGATAGCATTTATGAGTCATTCGAACTACTTAATATCCTTAAACTTCCTCCAGCTCCAGCTCGTAGTGTTGAAACAACCAAGCCTTCTGAACTAATTACATTTGAGTTCCCTAATTATACTATTGAACCTGTCACATCACATGTCCTAACTAGTATTACTCAGGTGTAATCAAAGAGGAAGACCGCTCCAAAACTGACACAGGTCCAAGAATCCAACTCATAATTTAGAAACGAAATCATGGTAAGATCTGATTTACCTTTACACACACAATTTTTTGAATCTATTGGTGTTAGGAAAGGATATAGAGAATGCACTAAATGACCACTTTATCCTCTATCTCATTATGTTTCTTTTAAACGCTTATCACCAACCTACGAAAACTTCATTGTGAGTTTAAATACCATTACTATCCCTAACACCGTTTCTGAGATATTGTAAAAAATGGAATGTAAGGATGCTATGAACGAGGAGATGAATGCATTAGAAAAGAATAGAACATGGGCACTTGTTGATAAACTGAAAGGGAAAAACATTGTCGACTGTAAATGGATTTTCACACCTAAATATAAGGTTAATGGATCTCTTAAGAGATATAAAGCTAGATTGGTGGCCAAAGGGTACATTTAAACCTATGGTATTAATTATTAAGAGACTTTTACCTCAGAAAAAAAGATGAACACTGTGAGAATTCTATTGACATTGGGTACCCACTTTAATTAGTAGCTCCTACAATATGATGTTAAGAATGCATTTATGCTTGGAGACTTAGATGAAGAAATCTATATGAACATCCCACCAGAATTTGAGGGAGACACGGTTAGCATAGTTTGCAAGATGAGGAAGGCCCTTATAGGTTAAAACAATCTCCTAGAGCTTAGTTTGGGAGATTTGCAAAAGTCATGAGGGAGTTTGGGTATAAACAAAGACAAAGTGATCGCATTATTTTCATTAAAAATTCGACTGTACGGGGAGTTACAAATGATGAGAAAAAGAAGCATGGATTAAAGTAAAAACTAGTAAAAGAGTTTGAGATAAAAGAACTTGGGAAACTGAGGTACTTCGTTAATATTGATGTGGCATATTCCACACAAGGAATTTTATATCCCAACAAAAGTATGTGACTAATTTGTTGGTAGAAATAGGAAAGCTTGGGCGTAAGCTAGTCCCTATACTAATGGATCCAAATCATAAGTTGGGAGAAGCTAAAGAAGAACCACTTATTGATAAAAGGATGTATAAAAAACTAGTTGGTAGACTCATATATCTTGCTCACACTTAACCAGACATAACGTACTCGGTAAGCATGATCAGTCAATTCATGCATCATCCAAGAAATCCTCATCCTCAAGCTACTTGTAGGGTGCTACATTACTTGAAACGTAGTCCGAAAAAAAGAATTTTGTTCAAGAAAAACAATACTCTTACTCTAGAAGCCTACACCGATGCTGACTATGCAGGTTCTATAGTAGATAGAAGATCAACTACAGGGTATTGTATGTTTCTTAGAGGGAATATGGTAATGTGGAGGAGCAAGAAACAGAATGTGGTGGCAAGGTCATTTGCAAAATCAGAATTTAGGGCTATTACTCAATGACTGAGTGAACTACTATGGCTGAAGATTATTCTAGATGATTTTAGAGCCAAATGGAATGACTCTATGAAACTCTATTGTAATAATACGTTAGTAATCAATATTGCTCATAATCCTATATAACACGATAGGACAAAGCATATTGATAATGATAGACATTTTATTAAAGAAAAATTGGAAGAAGGGTTAGTGTGTATGTCCTATGTTTCATCAAAACGTTAAGTAGTTGATGTTTTAACACAAGGATTGAACAGTTCAAGTTTTCATGATCTTGTATACAAGCTGGAAATGGAAGGCATCTATTCCTCAGGTTGAGGGGGAGTGTTGAGATACTAAACAGCTGTAAATAAATTATACTTAGATATAGATAGACATTAAATAGGTAAGATAAGAATAAGTTTGAAATCTCTTATTGTAAGGGATTACATTAGATAGCTTTAAATAACTTTCCAAATTTAAATTCCTACCTGTAATGTCTTATATATGGATGTATACTTCTATTCAATATATGAAAAATAAGACAATTCTTTCCCACAAATGGTAATACAAGTTTGCTTTTAATTACACTATTATATTCACATTCACAAAATCACATAATTAACAGTTGATAGATAAAACCACTAAACTCATTATCAATCCACAAAATTCTAGAGCAAAATTCTATACATGCAGCTTTATTGAAACATCAGTAGTACATAAAATATTATTTTATTTTCTTGAAAAAAAAATTCTTTTACCAATATAGTAAAAACTGAAAAGCAGTAAATGATTACTTTTAATTATCACATTCTAAGGGAAATTATATAATTTCATGATGAAATGTTGATAAATGAACTACTACCAATCCACTGATCTCCACAGAAAAATTCAATAGACAAGCTTTAATTTAAAATGCCAGTAGCATAGAAAATCTTGGCATGATTTTAGGAAAAATAGTTACCTTCATTTAAGTAAAACAGTAATTTGATCTAAATAGCTACCTTTATTTAAGTAAATCAGTAACATCTTAACGAATACCCTCTTCTAGGTTTGTTTTCAAGGCATCAGGGAAAATCCTTTTACCTGATACAGGAATTAAAAAACAAATCCATTGAATCTTAATTCATTACAAAGATCCATATGGCAGAAACAACAGTAGTTGGCTTAAACCACAAATCTCCTGGAGAGCATTAAGGTTATGAACCCTTGTGATTACAATAAGTAGCTCTCATCCAACTCCGAAATCTTCACAAGAAGAGGGGAAGGTGTCACTGTCCCTAATGATGATAAAAAATTAAGATAGAATTATATAAATATTTATAAAAAATTACAATAAAAAATCCAAGGAGAACCAAAAGATCAAACATGATTTTATAGCACACACAAACACAAACTAAAGTAGGAAAACTAAAGTAACTTTAGATCAACATGCAAATCACATACCTGACATAAAAAAAAACAAAACAAAACAAGAAAGTAAGAAATAGTGTGTTAAGTAGTTAAAGAAGGTACGATGGCTTATGATTCAAACCACATGATTCCATATAATAGGATATAAACAAAGAAAAATGATAATGAAAATGTATATCCAAAAACTCTTTATAAATGCAACATCAACAGATGCATGACCTTAATGATAACCCAAAGCATGGGGGATGAAAGGAAATTCTGACAAAGTAAATTATATAAAAAATTAAACCATAATAATAGGAAATATTTATAAAAAACTACAAAGAGCAACTTCATAACATCTCCTAGTAATTAAAATTTTTTTATAATTACTAATAATGTATAAAATTATAATAATTACATTGTGCAAGTTGCATCACAATATTCAGTATTAAAACATAAATAAAAGAAGTACATTTGATCTTAAAAGGAAGGTCTAAGAGATATACTTTAATTTCTTCAGCATGTTATCTAATCTTCCCTAACATAAGCTTTTAATCTTCTACCCTTTTCAAGTCCAAAGTGTAGCTAAACTGATGAGAAGCAATAAGAACATAAGCCAGTTGCTACATAAACAATATATTAGCCTAAAAATGTGATAGTCAATAAATTGCCACAAATTTTATGTATAATCAGTAAATCTTACCTATCATTTCTTATTCTCACAGGGAAATAAGAAATTACCTTACAACGATAGTAATAAAGACAGTCCATAGAGGCATTTTAGGTGCTAGGAATGTAGAAAGCACAGGAGGCATCATTGTTGTCATCATTGGGGGCTTCATGGTCAAAATAGTTACAGTGATTTCCTCCAGCCTCCTCCTCCTCCTCCTCGTCACGACAGTGCCAGTAAGGCAAACCCTTAAATAGATTACTCATTTTTTTTACTGCCATAGGAGAGATGGCACCATTTTGTAGTCTTTTACTTCACTATAATTCATTTAAAAAATCATAGAAATGTTTATCATATAAGCATAAATTGAATAATAGCTGTAGAGTATGTTGTTTTTCACAAATCATAAATATGTTTAACATAAAAGATATTTTGGTGCACTTTCAATAAATATAGATGTATAGCTTAAAATATTCAACAATTTGTGCAAACAGAAGAATAAAGTTAATAGTCCTTAATCAAATGATTGAAATTTTGACCACATTTGAACTAATAATTAAAAAGTTTCCACAATGTGACACATTATACTATAAATTGAAGGAGAGAATGTGGTAATCAACAACTGTTTAGCAAAGGATTCATACCCGTCCTTAATCACCTACCAATCATTTTCTAAATGTTTTGCTTAAAAACAAATGAACTAAAATCACCCAATCATTTTTTAATGAGGGCAACTAGGTGGTACGGGGGTCTTGACCCCAACAGGCTTGGTCCTAACTAGTTTGTAATTTAATAAATTATGTAATGAATTCTTTATTCAGTTGGAGTGAGTGGGGCAGGGAATGGTTGAGGAGATATGTAGGGGTAATGAAGGAATTATGGCGTGTTATTAATTTCTTCGTTTCCTTGATTAATATGTTAGTTTCCATTAGGGTTAATTAAGAAGTGTTTGGGAATTCCTCCTTTCTCATTTTGGTTTCTCCTAATTTTGTAGTTTGATATAGGGTTGTTGTTTTCCTGTGAGTAAGTTGTGTGATTGTCTCTGTGTCTGCGCCATCCCCAGCTTGTGGAAGTCAATTGTAAGCATTTTTAGCGTATTGACCCATAAGCAACACAAGTAGCTGGGCAATCACCTTTATAACAGTGAGAAGTTATGGAATTGGCCATACTCGCGAAGCAAATGCGGCGGTGAAAGGTTCTACATTACACTGAAATTACATTCTAAATTTCTTTGTCATTATTTATTTTGTAAATATTCTTGTGAATTGTTAGTCTAGGGTTACATATTTTGGTATAAAGACGGATGACGTGTAGCAGTGTTGCAGGCAGTGGGTTTTCGGCGATGTTCTTACAAAGGTGCATATCTATCCCCTTCATACTCTTCATACTCTGTGTCCCAGTGAATTGACAGGTGATGAAACTTCTAAACTTGCATTGCTTGTATTATTTTTCCTAATGTCAAAAGCCATATATACATCATCTCCGTTTTAGGAATTGGGTGGTAGTCATGGCCCATTTAATTGGGTCATGCTAAATATAGCGATGATTTGAGTGTTAGGTAATATGTTATCAGTAAGATTATGTTGTGGAATTACATGTAGTTTGATGATATGTATTTAAGGTAGGTCAAAAATTGGGAAGTATTTGTCTATGTGAATGGAATAATAGTCATGTCTGTGAGTGGTAGGTTGAGAGTATGTGCAGAAGAATTCCTCTATAGGTATAATATAAGTTGGGTAGGGCAGAGGTGTGGAAGTAAATGGTATAATGATTAGAGGATGTAAGGATTTGTAATTAGTAATGAAGGGTTTGCAGGTATGATCACCATAAGTTCGGATTTAGAGACAGTTAAGGATGTGTAGTGCTAAAATTTGATTTTAACTTTAATGGAAATCTGACTACAGTTTGTGCATAGCAATGATACAGTATTTGTACCCCTTTACAATGTGGAGGATAGGAATTTTGTTGTTACCACTCATCTTCAGAAAGGTGAGCACTAAATGATGCAGTAGTTTATAAAGAAATACATGAGCAATGGGTCCAAGGTAAAATGTAGCCTAATCTAGTGTCGTTCCACCCAAAATGCTCAACTATAGTGTGGTTTGTAATTATAAGGAATCTGTTAATAGTGATCAATAATAATGGTTGCACAGATAGTGTAATGTTATGCATGATGGGTGTCAAAATTTAACATGGCAGTTGGGAAATTATGAAATAATCGTGCATGCTTTTAGTTATCTCACGTCAATACTAAAGTGCAGAAATTCAATAAATGATAATATCAAGAACAAAAATTGTATGTTTATCAGTGGAACTACTATAGAATGTTAGGTAATGTTAGTAACGACATGATGTTTATATTATTCAATGATTACGAGTATTGTTATTTATAAAATTAGTTGAAGGATTCCATTATACGGAATAGTATGTATAACCAACATGCACAACCTAAACGTATCACTTTGATCGAAAAACAAGTTACTTGGTAATTATGGTCTAACCCTTTTATGAAAGGTTGTAGCATTAAAGGACATATATATACGTTCTAATATAGGCACAACGAATTATTTCTTAATGCCCAGTAGTTACATCTACACTGTGACATACTATGGGGAGTGTGTTAGGTGAAAATTTCATAGTTCAGATTAAACATTTGAGACAATAGCAGGAACAGGTGGTGGTGTCGACAAACACAACTGATGGTGATATAAATGGTCATTTCTTATTTAAAGAATGATTGAAGAGACCGTTTTAAACGATTTCATTAACCCTACTTTTCCCACCAACGCTGCTCCAATGACAACCCAAATCAAGAGAGGGGGACATTGTAAGGTGTATTAAATTAGATATGGTTGAGGTAATTGAGTGCATGTAATGAAATGTAGTCGCGAGAATATAACTTAATTTTCTAAAATTTAAAGATTACACATCAGTCTGAAGTGTGAATCCATTTTTGTGTTGTATTTTTGCCAATCAAGACTGACACGTAACCTGAAGTGTGTGTTTGTCAAACATTGACGTCTTTGGTATAGGAAATGTGATGTATGGTCGTGATAGTAGAATGCGTTGTATTGCTTCAATGACTTCTGTTTGAGGTTAACATTCAAACACAGAACAAACATGTCTCAAACTGGTTGACACTCCATATGATAAACTATAAAGCAAATGTAAATGAAAGACAATGTATTACGTAGAAGCCTAAAGCAAAAAATCTGTGTGTGACCACGTGCATTATCTTTATTTTGCTTTTTCAGTGAAGTTGTATTTCTAAAGTAAGTAATAATATGATGATTTGGGGCTTGTTTTTCTAAGGAATGAAACAAAGGAGGGCATTAAATCTAAAAAAGGTATGGGGTCGAGGATAAACGAAAGAACGGTGAAATAATGTTGGAATTGAGTGGTTAGTCAATCGAAGAAACAAATATTGTCAAACGACGTGCGTCATCAATACCTCCATAGAAATGATATGGAAAGGATAAAGGCAAGCATATATTAAAATCACTAGGCTAATCAAATTCTCTTGTAGAGTATGTACATAAGTTAAGTGACAAACATGCAGCCCAACGTGCGATGGGATATGGAGCACAGTGGCTTGAGTCAGGAAATGATGATGAAAATTCCTTAATAAGCATTGAAACATGTAAAGATTTAGTTGCTACAGATGGTGTGGAACATATTGAAGGAAATATGAGCTCCAAGGATGTGGTAGTAATTGAAAGGCATGTGAACTCCGATGGCGTTGCCCATAGATCGATTTTTATAGGTGTGGCTACATAAAGCCCACCTCCGAATTAGAACAACGAGAGTAAGGCACAAATGTTGCTGTACAAGAGTTTATTAGAAATAGGGAATGAGAAGAGGGTGTGTCCCGTAGTATCTAATAAGGTGTTAGGACACAATTTCTCTTTTTACTACACTTAGGACCATAGGTTACAGGTGCAGGAGTCATGTGTTCATATGTTAAATCATTAAAAAAAAACTGGCTTGCATACACCACATGATGAAATGTAAAGAAAATGTAAATATTGTTTACTCTAAATGGAATGGCAATTAATGCATCATATGCAACAAAATGTACTGATTATCACATTACTTGATTGCTTTATAATAAATGTTCTTAGAGGTACTAAATAGGAACCAGTCCAATTATGCAAAGCTTGAATTCTTATAGGTATCAAAACAATTCGATTTAGTAATAAACCATTCAGAAGTGGAAATTAAGTATGTTTTCTTAGCCAAATTCCATTTAATCTAGTTCAACGAACCCTAGTAAAAGAATGCTTATGAATGGTTTAAATTTTTAAAGATCATAGAGTTCCTTTCCTTTAATATAAATTATATGCAAAACTTGAATATGGTCTTAAATATTACATAATCACCATAGTTAAGTTGATGGGTTGAGATTGCCTAAGACATGGAACCTTGCCAAAATTTCAGATATTAAAATGGTTGCATATATTTTGAACTATAGTGAAAAGGGAAGCTAAAAAAGGGAATTAGCAGAATAAGTGATTTAAGGGCTCGTCTAATATTCTACATAGATGGTGTTTTTTGTTAAGGCTAGTAATCTACGATCATTTGAATAATACAGTAAACTATGATCTTAGGTGCACTTTAGGTATCACATGATTATTTTAGCAACTTACATATGAGATTGACGAGGGGATTCTAACAACTTTATAATCAATCTAATTGCATAATTGATGCCATAACTTATGCTTATGGGGAACCTTAAATTCCCAAATATTTATTATAAATTTCACTTGTGTGTAATCACCTTTCTTCAATAATTTCATTTTTATTTCCATTACATTTTTAGAGGATTATAATCAAGAAAAAGAAATTATTTTAATAGTTAAATCATATACCTTTGATGGAAAATAAATATTCCACCTTCCCTTTATAAAACCTCTGTGCTAAGAAATCTTGTCGTTAAGTTAAGATTTGTCATCTAAAACTTATACGTCAAAGATTACTTTAATTCTTTAATTGATAAAACTATTAACCCATGCATATGATGCGGGCTTTAACTGATATTTTTTGCCAGTGCTAATTAAAAAAATGAGTCATCGTGCCTTTTTTAGGCTCTTAACCTTGTTTATATTCATATAAATCCTTTTGAATTTATACAGCTTGTTTCACTAATTTTTCTTTTCCTAAACTTAGGAGGTTGATTAACAAAGACTTCTTTTAAGGCCATTTAAGAAGGTTGAGTTCACAACCATGTGAAGGATCATCCATTGATTTTATGTATCCAATGTTATTATTAATTTTAATAGTTTCCATTTAAGCACTAAATAAAAATACTCTTGGAAACCATAATAAGGAGTTTGCTTTAATTCGTTCATAACTAGTCTTGTTTTATATAGTTTCAGCTTAACATTAAAATTTTTCTTCATTGTAAAAACCACTTCACATCAATAATTTTATGACCTTATGGAATATCAATCAGCTACCATATGGTATTTCTTTTGGTCCCTTTTACTTCTTCATTCATCACATTCACCCATTTAAAATCCTTAATTGCATCTCTAAGCATCATGAGATTAGAACATGTAAACAAAGAAAAATGCATAGCATTCCCATAATCATTTATGGTATTTTAATCCATCACCTTAGAATTCAATAATGTAACTGACTATTGGTAATGTCCAGTTTCTCTTTCACTTCCTGAAGGGTCTTTTAGTGTGAATTTTAAAAATAGGATATACAATGGTGGTTATAACTGTAGTTATAAAAACATTTTCGTTAAGGATACAAATAGAATGTATTTGAGAGTCATTACGAATCTATATTCCATTATCAAGCTATTTCTTGAACAAAATTAATATTTCTAGTCACAATTAGCTTTTACGTCAATGGTCGTCTGAATGTCTTTCAATTGACGCACAATATAAAGAGAGAGATGCTCCTCCTTCTCATTAGGATGTCAAATCTGTGGTCCATCTTGATTTTCTCAACATTCTTATTATCCTTGCCATCTTGCTACTTATTATTACTTCTTTTTTCTTTTCTTCTTCTTGACCTCATTCCTTCTTCTTCCTATACCGATTCTTGCTAAGTTCTTTCATAGCTCTCAAGATCGATTTTCTTCAAGCTCCGTGACTTCTTCACTTTCATTGGAACCCTGTTACCTTCCATCCCTTCCCTCTTCTCATTATTGGCCATAGTGGTATCTTTGGTTGATTTGCCTCTTAGAAAATCCTTTCAAAAATCAGTTACTCGTCCCTTTCCCTCTTTCCTCTATTGAAAATATTTTTTCTAGCTCCTTTCCTCTAACTTCTAGCCTCTCTCCTTAAATTTCCATGGTTTCCATAACCCTTCCTATGTCCCAAAAACCTTCCCTAAACATAAAATGACAACCCCCCTTCAACTGCTAGCATGATGAGGAAGAATTGGAAGCAAGTGGTTGGAGAAACTTACTCGGAAAGCTTGAAATTTTCCTACATCCCTCCAAGTGCCATTAATGCAGCTCAATATGTCATGCCTCATGTCCAAGTCTTAAACAATGGTTTCTTAATTTGGAACACCAAACATATAGGCATATTCTATGATAAAGCAATAGCTTTCCGTTTTATAAATGCTGGTATATGGAAAACTAGAAGAAGTGGGGCTTTATGAAGGTGAATTTGAATAACTAACACTTTTATCTTTTTAGATTCTCATCTGAGCGCAACATAAATAAGGTGGTTTGAGCTTGACCATTACATGTCTATGAAATGCCTCTCTTCCTTTTCCATTGGAAACAAGGTACAAAATTAAAGGAATCGAGACAAATATAAATTCTTATTTTACTGTACATTTATAATGTCCCTCTAATATTTTGCACCACTATTAGTCTTAGTCATTTGGAAAGTTTTAGTGGAAAAAATTTGTTCATGGATGAGTACATAGTCAACCTTTAAAAGCTACAATTTGCTAGGATTTGTCTGGAGGTCTGTTATGACAAAGCTATTCCTAATTACATTTCTATCATATAGCTTAGTGAAGATGAGGAGCTAGTTCATGACACCTTAGAAGTTTGTTATCCATGGAATACTCAACATAAGAAATATATGGTATGGAGACCAAATGGTTGAGTGTTCCAAAAAGGTGATTATGACAAGCTAATGGCTCTTTGTACTTACCCCAATGTGACGAAGGAATGCACTAAGGAACAAGCCATCCAAAGTTTATTTGTAGGAGAAAGGTAGTAACTAACTTAATAGCTTGCCATCGTTGGTGGATTAGAGGAACTTTAATAGTGACGATGATACTCTAGTTAAATTCTAGGAGTAGGATCTTAATTCTGAAGTCATGGCTTACAAAGTCCTTAAGGTGGAAGAGGTTTAAGTGACTATAAACTTTAGTGTAATAAAGTACACTCCTAACTAATCTACTAAAGAGAAGGAAACTAATTTTATGGAAGCATCTACGATGTGATCAGATCTGAAATCTAAGGCAATTTCCCTATATTCCTCCTATTAATTATGTAAATTATTGTTTGGAATGTTAGGGACATTAATACCCTCAATAAAAAGTAATTTAGGGATGATTACTTGGGGAAATCAAACCTTGGTTGGTTAGTATTTTGGAAACAAAGTTGAAAGTTGGCAAGTTTAAGAGTCCTGGGTTTCTTAATAAATTTTGGAGCATTTTATCTAATCACAAACATCATGGCAATAAGATGTTTTTGGTAGCCTTTAATCCTAGCTTGTGCACCTTAAAGGATAGCCAAATGAGTGATCAATTGATCTGTTCAAAGCTACTTTAAATTTGAGTGGGTAGGAGGATTGTGTATCCATCATCTATGCATGTAATTTTTCATTTCAAAGAAATTGTTTATGGAAGAAATTTCAAGCATTTGGATCTGGTCTAGTGGAGACTTGGTTAGCCATAGGTGACTTCAATTACAGTCCGAAACAAGAAGAAACTAAGATAGAAACAATAGACTAGGTCCTTGCCCTAACTTCAATAATTATGTTACCCAAGTAGGCCTAAATGAATTGAACATTGAAGGTAGCTTCCTGACTTGATCTAATAAGAAAAATGACTCACATTTTTTTAGGAGGATGCTTGATAGGCCATTGGTGAAGGATAGATGTATAAACCAATTTCAACTTAGTAAAGCTATTTTTAATCAGCCTTTCATTTTAGATCATAAACTTATTGAAACTCATAACCTCTTAGAGGCTTCTCCAAGAATACTCCCTTTAAATTATTTAATCGTCTTACCAAGTCTGAGCAGTTTAATGGAATCATTGATACATGTATGAAGGAGAAAATTCAATGGTTTAAGAAATACAAATTTACTAAGAAGCTTGATCTAATTAAATAGTAATTGATGAGCCTTACTAAGAGGCATCATTTTGTAGATAGGCAACCTATCTAGCAGGCTATAGAGGAGTTAAATCAATTGCAAACTATGCTCAATCTTAATCCTTTGGATACTAATTTGAGCATCAAGGAAACATAATATTTTTTATCTTACACCACTCTTTTCGAGTCCTATTCTCTATTATAAGATAAAAATGTACAACACTAGGGTTGAAAAGAAGAGAATTGCAATTCAACCTGATTTTACAAGTCCATTCTTGAGAGGAGGAAGATGATTAAGATAGTTAAGCTTATTGACTTAAATCGCTAGGTTCTTAGAGATCAAGATGGCCTTAAAAAGGTAAGCTGTGTTCACTTTTAAAGAATTCTAAGAATCTATCTAGTGCAAACTTTGATGCACTCACTAGAGAGGTGAGCTTTGAAGAAATTAAGTAAGTTGTGAGACATATAAATCCTAATAAGGTGCCTAGACTTAATGGATTCAATGCTTTCTTTTTCCAATCCTCTTGAAATATGATAAGGTGAAAAACTATTAAAGTTGTCTAAGAATTTTTCTTAAAAATAGGTAGATTATTGAAGGAGATTAACAAGACCTTTAAATGCCTTGATTAAAAGTGTACTAAGGGTTTAAGGAATATAGGGATATTTCATATTACAACACCACTTACAATATCATATTAAAAATTACTGTTGATATATTAAAGGGTATGCTGGCATAACTTGTTAGTCTTATACAGGCGACGCTTTCGTTCAAGATAGGAATATAGGGGATAATATCTTTTTAGCTTAAGAGCTTTTCAAGATTTATAGAATAAAGAGGGATGTTAGTAATTATGTTATTAAAATTGATTTTCAAGGCATATGACACAGTGGGATGGTCCGTTATATATGAGACATTGATTGTCTTTGGATTTCCATCAAGATTCATCAATTTATTAATGTAATGTCGTTTAACTACTTCATATGTTATATTAGTGAATGAAGAACTTTCCACATGCTTTTAAAGATAGAGGGGGATTAAGGCAATTGGATCTTTTATCCCCTTACTTGTTCAGCTAATTTGATCCAAAGTTGAACAAGGGGGCAAATTTAGCCATCTTAGCAAGTGCAAAAAACTTCACATGTTTAGTCTTACTTTTACAGATGATTTAACGCTTTTTTTAGGTCTAGTGGACACTTAGTTAGGTTACTAATGGAGTGCCCTAAAACTTATGTTTCCCTCTCATGTTTGGATATTTATCTACCTAAATTCCAACTCATTTTATCCCATGCTACTAGAGAGTTCTTGGATGAGCTTAAATCTATAACAAGTTTTTAAAGCTACTCTCTCTCTTTTAAGTGTCCAGACCTACCAATTATATCTTCTAAGTCTCTACATAGGGATTGTGAGATGATCTTGGAAATGATTTAGACATGAATTCATAGTTGGTTGTTTTAATATTTGTTCGGTGTGTTTTTGTTTAGTATAATTTTAATTAGTGTTTTTTTTGTGTTTAGTATTAATTTAGAGTAAGTTTTGTTTATCCTTATTTGTTTCCCTTTGGTTAATTAATCTAATTTATATTTGGCCCAAGATTTCCTAATATTTTAGGTACCC
>JAOXYD010027902.1:0-14282 GCA_028565735.1 Pinacopodium congolense | reverse complement strand
CCCACCGAAGTGCCCAGTGCACGTGCCAACGGGCTGTTTTGCCCACCGAAAGTGCCCAGCGGGCTGATTTTTCCCACTGACCTTTATTAGATAAAGCATAGGAAAGTCGATAAGTTATTGAATATGGTCTATTTCCTTCATGCATTATATCTTTTCTTTTGAAATCTTGTATTAAACTAAGGGTATTATCATAGTATCTATCTTAGGGATGATGTCTTAATGTTCGATAGATGCTAAATATGAGTTTTTGATATCGTAAATTTCCTTGCAAAATACCTAGACAAGCTTCGTTTCTATTTTTAAGTATATTATCCATCATTGTTAAATTAGTTGAGCTATCAATTCCTTATCTAAAAGTTGATCTTATTATTAATTGAATTGATCTTATATGAACCTATCATATCTTATCTCGAATGTTTTTAGATATCTGTTCTAATTTTTTACGAATATCATGTCTGTATAATAAAGATATATTTATTCTATTAGAAGTTAAACTTATCTCTAAGGCTTTCTCATGTAAATTAATCTCATAAAACATTTAATGTTTCCTAAGTTTAATACCTATCTTTTCAAATAACATCATATTAAATCCACAGTATAAATTAATAGAATAAATGGAGGATTGGATCTTTTAAAACATTTTTTTATCAATTAAGATATCTTGTCTATATTCTCCTTCTTGTTCAAAGCTATCTATTATAGGCTAAAAACTTCATAAGTTTTAACTATGTCACTCATTGTTTGATGTTGAATCTTCTTCGTATTCAATTTATGTTAT
This sequence comes from Pinacopodium congolense, assembly GCA_028565735.1. Taxonomy (NCBI): domain Eukaryota; kingdom Viridiplantae; phylum Streptophyta; class Magnoliopsida; order Malpighiales; family Erythroxylaceae; genus Pinacopodium; species Pinacopodium congolense. The sequence continues at coordinate 13,504 of JAOXYD010027902.1, read as the reverse complement.
AATATAAATACTTTTGTTTAATAAACAATTAGTGAGCCGCCATGAACTCCTAAATAATAAATTTACCTAACTAACTTAACTATGTAGTTAGGGTAAGTCAAGGTTGATTCCAAAGAGAGTTAGGGTGTACTGCTATTTCTAATGTTGCAAAGAAAAACAAAAACAAAAACCCCTAAATGCAAAAATAGCTAACACACTAAGAAGTAATAAATATAATAAAAAGAACAAATACAAAACAAAACACAATAAAATAGCAATAATGACAAAGAAATAGGTCAAAGGTATTGTCGAGATTCAATGATAACTTATTGATCCTTGAATCTAGATAAAAGGTGCTCCAATTATGGTGTTAGCCTATAGGTTTGAACAAGTTCTCAAACCATCAGTTCCTCTAACTTAAGTAAATCTAACAAGCTCTAGAAATGCCCTTATCTTCACTATAACTTAGAATAAGCTTTCTAGATTTACTAGTGAAGAAGCATTAGTAATAAAGGAATGACTAACTTAGGCTACTAACTTGCAAGATCCAAAAAGTGTAACCTAAAGGTATGGAACCCTAGACTAGTTGGTTAAGTATCATAACAAATCCAACTAACCTATTACTACTTTTTGGAAATCGACAAGGACAATTATGTATTACATGCTCAATCCTAGCATTTAAATTAGGAAATTACCTAAAGAATGCTCAAGATGAAAGATAAAACCTAGTTCATATCATTTATCTAAAGTTCCAACCCAACCTAGCCTAAAAACACCAAATTAAGAAAAATCTAATTCACATTCTCACAATTAATCATCCTTCATTCTTCCTATACCTTCAAACCCTTAAACATCTGATCATATATACTTAAATAAACTAAAACAAAGATTAAACAAGCACAAACCATACTTATTTAAATTAAACCAAGGCTGAAAAATTAAAAACACCAAATGAAAAATAGAAATTAACACTTAAACTAACACAAACATAAATTACTTAAACCATTAATTAATTAATTAAAACTTAATTAAATTAAATTAAAACTAAAACTCTAAATAAAAATTTTAGCATCTAAATATTGAACAAATAATAACATCAAATGATTAAAATATAAGAACAAGCACAAAACTAAATTATCAAACATAAATTAATTAAAGACATTAAGCATAAATGAAAACTTTAGAAATAAACTTAACACTTAATAAACGTAACATAATAACATAAATTAAAGGTTAATAAATAAGAAAACAATAAACACAATGAACCAAGACCAAGCAAAGCATTTGGATTACAAAGGAAAAAAATTGAAAATGGAAGCAAGAACATTAAAACAAGAAAAACAAGTGAAAAGGAAAAAAAAGGGCTAGTGAAATATCAAACAAAAAAAAGGAATATACATTGTATTAATTGAAATTAAATCCTAAATGAAGCCTTTTGTGTTTTTATATTTCATTCAGTCGGGTTCAATAAAAACGATGGTGTCTCCAAGCTCCACACCTTGGCATTTTAAGCTTTCTCCCTTTAATAATGTGATGCCATTTTGCTTTTTTTCTTCTGCAATTAAAAGGTTGGCTTCTTAAACATGCATAGTGCCCTCTTTAGCGTCTTTTTAAGTTTTCCTTAGGAGCAATGTAGAGTGCTATTGCTAACAACAACGTTCCATGCTTCCAAGCCTTTTGGCGTTTGTTTTTAACTACCTTGGAATGCTTGTTCTTCTAAGTTATTAAGAGCTCCCCCTTCATTCTTTTAAGCTTTCCTTTTTAAAGCCTTCTCTTTTCAATTTAAGCAAGCTCCACTCTTAAATGCTTTAGCTTTTTGTTTATTTTGCTCTTTTATCTTCCAAACTTCATACTTTTAATTTGTATTTGTGTTCTATAATTACATTTGCATGAAAATTTCAAAAGAACACAAAGTAAGCATTTAAACTCAAAATAGGATTGAAATGAAATAAAAATGCATATGAAAATTCAATATATTTCAATCCTATCAACAATCTTCAAAAGTATTAATAAGAAAAAATTCTTCATTCACTATTATTTCATCTATATAATTATCTATTTCAATTTTATTTTTAATAAATCTTTGTGGACATTCATTACTCAAACGTTTTTTTTTTCTTTACAATAATAGAATTAACATTCTATTATCTTTTGATTATTCTTTTTATTCCTTCTAAACATTAGTTTCTTAGGTTTATATCCTATTTTTCTTTTATAATATCATGCTTTTCTTCTTTCGAGCTTTTCTTCTTTTGAAATATCTTTTCTTATAATATTTCTTCTCCTTATATTTTATCTTTATCTTTAAATAATAATATAGGCTATCACATCCTATCATTGTAGATATCTTTAGATCATAACAACATAAAGCATTCCTTTTCCTTAATCCTTTACTTCTTTTAAGAAGTATAGCATCATTACACCATTCATTAAGTTTATCTTTTAAAAAGCCTACATGTTTTCCTAAAGTATCTATTCCTCCACCTAGACTATATAAAGATTCTCATTTAACACCTTAAGGGCCTGATATCTTAGAATAAAACATAGTTAAATAGGCTTAACCATTAGGGACTTGATTATAAATATGATAATAATAAACTTGGAAAATATAAATATATTGATGAATTTCACACATATCACATAATTACAATATATTCGAAGCCATTTCTAATCATATTTGATTCTTTAAGATAATTTCCTTCTCTTACAAATTCGACTCAAAAGGCTTCAATTGCTTTAGTAATCATATTTGAAATATCATCACTATGTAATATCACATTTCTAATGTTATCATCTAATTGTTTTCAAAACATATAAGCATTGTTTACCATTGTTTTTTTTTTTTCTAGAAATGATGATTTAGTTTTGTAATCCATTTTGTTAATTATAACATCTAATCTTAAATTTTTTTCCCATTTATCTTTTACTTCATCAAAATTTTAGATATAATCAATATCTAGATAAATCTAAAAAAAGATTTATACCTTATGTTCTCATTTTATCTAATGGAGTCATTCCATGTTGATCTCTTGTGATTGAAGATATTCCTACATAATTTTTATTTGTAGCAAAAAAAATTGTTGATTTTGACTTGAATATCTAGGAGGTGGATTCCTACTTGTACTAGAAATATGAGTTATATTAGGATTTATAACTTATTCTTATCTTATATCAGGATTGAATGGTACTAAATTTTATAAATTTAAATGTCTTATCTGATCTATTAATTCATCAACATCTAAATTTGAGGCTGGCTTCATTTCATCTAGAATTTTAAGGGAATTTTAAACTTGTAATATCTTCCTATATATTTGTTGTTTCATAGGAATTCTCTGGGAGGTAGAATTGCTTATCATTTTTTTAATATTTTAATTTTCTAACTTTTTATGAATATTTAATATCTATTGTTCTAATGATTCTATTTGTTTTAAAATTTTAGGACTAAAATATTCTATCATTTTTTTAATTTTAGATAAATTATTATCAATTTTTACTCCTTTTAAATTAATTTTTTGGTATGATTATGATTCTATCCACCAATGTTTCTCCTTTTCCATTTAATAGGTGTTGTTCACAGTAATGTTTAATTAAAGCTAGATGAGCTTATATTTGTTGATCTTTATAATTTTGATATTGAGTTTTTACTATCTAGTTTGTTTTTAATTGATATCTAACCATTTCATTGACATCCTACAAAGGCTAAATAATTGATTTTATCTTTAAAATATCACTTTTCTTTCTTAGTTTTTTCAACTAATTTATCTAGTCTAGAAATCTCTTATAGTAGCTTATCATAAATACAATAATCAACTATGATGGTAATTATAATAATGTTTAAAGAATAATACTTGGTATTTGAGTACTTCTACTTCATTATAAAGCATCAAATATCTTCTTTGACCCCTTTCTGCTAGGAGAAATGATCTATCATCATCTGTAATACTTGCATGGGATATCTTTGCTAGAAAATTGTTATAAAAATTCTGTATATAATCATTATTTTGTATAAGAGACTTTGATTCTTTTATTTTATTTGTAAGATAAGTACAAGAGGTACACTAATAGGACAACATTAATATCCTTTATATAGATGAATTTTTCAATGTTCTAAGAATTGATCATAAAAGCCTTTTAGTTATCCTTTATCTTAAATGTTTATTGAATTATCTCTATCAATTATTGATTGAATTGTTTCCAAAGCAGCTTCAAAAGTTCCAATTCTCCCTAAGTATTGAAAAATATTTTCAAACATCTAAGTTTATTGTCTTCCAACTTTTATCTTGTGCTCTAGTTATTATATCTAAATGTGTAAAACTCTGCAAATTTCACAAATAAGCATGGATTTGATACCACTTTCTGGGCCAATTATCCAGTTAAGTTGGAGGATTATGAAGTCCTTGGTAGGAATGATCCCCATTTTGTAAAGGAGATTATGGAGAACTTAGTGGTGGTGAATTATGAGGTCCATGTACTACGTGTCGTATCATTATCCAAGCTTTAGCATATCTTAAACCATTAATAATATCAAGAGCTAAAGTAGTGCATAAATATGCTTCATCATTATATAAAAATCAGTATTGTTAAGCATTTCATTAATGCAATCAAATATAGCTGATATAGATTCACAAATATCAGAAATTGAGGTTAGAGGTAATCTAGATAATCCAAGCGTAAATTTATCTAGAAAATAATTTGGCATAATGAAATATCTATAAAAACAATTACCAAACTTCTATACCTTACTTAATTTTAAAACATGTTTCCTTACCTTAATGATTTGACCAACTTTACACCGAATATCTGTCGAGTCTTTTACCGAGTATTTTAGCTTAGAAGGTAACTATCCTTAACATTCCTTTAGTATAAAGCAGTACAACCTTAATTCGTTTCCTACTTTAAGGTGTAAATTAAGGAGGAAGAAGTTAAAGATTTGATTTAAAACATGGAAGGTAAAGAAAATTTGGAAATGTTTTTATAGAAAGAAAGATTTTATTTATTTATAGTGGTAATACAAAGACACATAGGAGGAAGTATAAGTCTGGTGATGCCTCTTAATAGACTAGGAAGCTTTGTTTATTGTGCTAGGCAGACTTCAAATCCGAAACTCAAACCTATTTTACAATCAATACAAATAAAGCATCTATGACCTTTCTATAATTTTTAGATTCTTTCTACATGTGATTGGTTATACTTTACCTAATCTGAGTCACTATAGATCACGACTCCTATCAGTAGCCTTATCTTTTCCTTTAGTGCTAGCTCCACTAGTGTAAGTGGGATAGATGTCTTTTTTATGCTTGCAGAGCTGACATAAATGATTATTAGTTTTTAGACTAGATTGACTTTGTCCACACTCTATCATCCTTATCTTCATCTTTAAATAATTTTTAGCAGATGGTGGGGTTCATTTTGCTGGTGGCATCATGATAGAAGAATAATTACTTTGCCCTCCATATGTTATAGAGCCTCGTTTGAAGGCAGCTTCCATGCTTATTAGCAAAGTCTTCATTCCAAGTCCTTGTCTATAATGAATCTCAGCTTTAAAATATTGAGGGAAACTCTTTTTTAATTTTGTGTCCACTAGGATAGATATCTGATCAACTTTCATTAAAGTGATAAAATGATAAGCATCATATCTTTCTTCTTCAAATAAATCTAGTCTTGTGAGGAGGAATTTGAACACCAGAGTATCTTTAGGAGTAATTTTAGGATTATTCAGGTAAAAATCTTAGACTACTAACTAGATCCATTGAGGTAGCAATGAAATTTCTCTGAATTATAGATTTCTGAGATATATCATGTTGATAGCTCCAAAATCATACCAATCTCTATTAGCTGGAGGATGAGCACCCTAAAAAAAATTTAATGTAGAATATATACCAAAGAAATCAATAAAACATGTATTGTTTTTTGGTAGATAGTATAATCTCTCATAATCTAATAATGAGCTTGAACAGCTAAATGACGATTTGTCAATGTATCTATTGGCTGGTTGGCCATCTTATCTATTACAGTACTTCTTTAAGTGATCTAATTTTGGCTAACTTTCGGTCTCAAAGAAATACCATTAAAAGTAGTATTTAATTCAATATGCTTATGCTATTGACCCTAAGATATAGTTAGATATAAAGATGAATTCATTAAAGGTAGAATCCTTAACTATCTTGGCTATGTTGATTACGCCATAAAGCTTTTTCTTATAATAATGATAAGTATTCAATCGAGCTAGCCATACATTTCTCATAGAGAGAAGTACTTCAAAGACTTTTTTAGAGATTAAAGGAAAACTAGAAATATTAAACATATTCTTAGCTTGTGCTTGACACACATCTATATTTTCAGACATTTATTCCAAAGTCTAAAATATTTGTTCCTTAAGACTTAAAGTCTTGTCCATCCTCAATTAAGAAATTTATAAGAACTTTTTTATTAGATTTAGCAATTTAAATATCAAAAGTATAGTATGCTAAAAAAGTTTTCCATTGAATATATCTTTTATATTCTGGTTTTGAAGGTAAATTATTTAGAATAAAAACTTTTACTTGTGTGTTATCTATTCTAAGTAAAAATAGTTTAGTTAATAAGAGATAATAAAACATCTAACAACTCTTGACTATAGTAAGTAATCTTTTTTCATTTATATGATATCTTTATTCAGTATGTGTAAAGGTACCAGAAGCATATTTGCAAAGAGATTCACTTATTTTTATATTGGAATTATCATAATCAATCTTGTTTAACAAACCACTCCAAATTGTATCAGATGCATCTGTTTTAAGTATAAGATCAGTAGTATCAGAAGGTAAAGATAATTTAGGTAAAAAGATACATAAATTCTTTATCTTTTTTACTTGATCTATTAATGAAAGTGAAAACTTAAATCTTTGATCTTTCTTTAATAATATCTTTAAAAAATTTCTTATTTTTGCTAAATTTTGAATAAAATCATACGCATAATTAAGAACATTTTAAAAATTTTGAACTTGTTTTTTTATCTATAAGTTTATTTGGAAATTATTAAATCTTTTCTACAATTTGTAGTTGTAACTTGATTCCATTTCCATCAATTTCCATTCCTAAAAACTCTATTTCAAATTGACCTATCTTTGCTTTCTTCTATGATAAAGCTAATCTATTATGCTAACATAAATATGCAAATTTATCAGATGGACTCCATGTTTTGTAATAGTATTACTAGTGATTAAGATATCATTAATATAGACATGAATAAAATCATAATGTTTAAAGATATTATCTATTTTTCTCTAGAATATCTAAGGAGTATTTTTTAATCCAAAAGGCATAACAAGCCATTCATAATGCATTTAAGCAGTAGAGAATGTAATTAAAGGAATACTATCTTTATACATTTTTATTTGCCAAAATCTACTTTTACAATTGAATTTTGAGAATAAAATTTTCCCTCAACTTAAATTAATTAGCGTTTCTTTATGTAATAAAAAATATCCATTAAATATGGCATTATCATTGAATTTTTTATAATTAACCACCATCCTTGCTTTATTTCAGACTATCTCAGCATGTATTCTAACTATAAAGGCGGGAGAAAAATGGGGAGATGAATTAAGTCTAATTATTTGGAGATTTTCTAATTTAAGAAGCCACTTCTTGAATTCCTCTTGATTTTCTATACTATATCTCATAGTAGTGCCTCTAATATTCTTTTGTTTATCTATCATGTAATTTTTCTTCTATTTTATTCTTATCCTAAAATTGTAAAGGATTATCAGAATAATTTCTTAGCTTTTTCTTTATTAAGACTAGGCTATCTTTGATTTGTTTAAGGCAAAATGTGCAAATTAGACCCTGAGGTTTTAGACAACATATAGGTAAGACCATAAACTTTACAGGTGTTCAAAATAAAACCCAACGTTTATGTGAACATTCAAAAAGAACCCTAAAGTTTCAAATATATTTAAAAATACCCTTATGTTAAGTTTCTGTCAATTCTACTATTATCTGTTAGGCCCACTGTCACATATTAGCTGCTAATTAGTCTAAAAATTGATGGACCCCATCTGATCTTTTCCATTCTTTTCTCTGAATTAAACCATCAAAAGAAACCCATAAAAGCTCCTCCAAATCAGCACCTGAGTTATAACAAAGAGCATATTGTGCTGCGAGTTATTATTTTGTTGAGAATTCACATGACCTGGTCCAAATCCCAAGTATTGCCCTCATTGTGAGGGAGAGATTCCCTCAGGCCTTCAATGTGAAGAAGGATTTCATTTTCAGTTTCTCAACTACATAACAGTTTCATTTTCAATAGTTCAAATAAGAAGGATATCATTTCCTAATAAGACTTAAAGCAAGCAGCATCACAAGTACAAATTGAGCATGCACTTATTAATTTTGAACTAGTCATTAGCTATAGAAGATCATTGTTGCAATGAGTTGCAACTGAACAGGGGAGAATAGAGTGCTACAATTGCTTTTTATAGTTCTATAGTGCCATAGTCATTTTATGTTGTTTTATTATTTTGTTTGTTTTAGTTCGTTGTCCTTTTAGCATCTTAATTAATTTTGTATCCCATTTTTTTCATACAACAGTCAGTGAATTACAGATAAATACAAGATTCTCTGGTTATTTACATTAATTATTAAAACTTGTTCATCCATTTCGTATGCATCAAATTTCTTTAGTTCTCCAGTTTTCCTATACACCAAATAACAAATCTCAGTTTAGCCATTCCATATACATCAAATGGTGTGAATGGTGTTTTGCAGATCTTGAAGCTTCTTGGAGAGTCTAATAATGTGAACGGTGTGCTTCAGGAGTTTTGTGGTGTGGTGGAGATTAGAGAGCTAAACTATTTTAGAATGGATATAGTTGGAAGGATCGGAGAGCTCAGACCGGATACGGAGGATTAAAGAGAGGAGATAGGAAAAGATCAGATGGGGTCCATCAATTTTTAGACCAATTGGCAGGTGACATGTGGCAGTGGAGCCTAGTAGATAACAGTAAATTTGATAGAAACATAATAGAAGGGTATTTTTAAACGTATCTTAAACATGAGGATTTTTTTTAATGTTCATAGAAACGTTGAGGTTTATTTTGAATATCTGTAAACATTAGGCTTGACCTATATGATGTCTAAAACTTTAAGGTCTAATTTTCACGTTTTGCCATTTTTTTAATTTGTTTAGTTGTGATATCTATTATATTTTCAATCTTAAGTAATGGTTTTCCTTTATAACCTATACCTATACCACCACGTTCAGCTACAAAGGGTTTAAAGAAATAGGAGTCTTTCTAGGATAAGCATGTTATCTTCCAATATTTTTATAATGTTTGAATTATTTTAAAAATATATTAAAAATTTTAGTAAAAATACTTTTAAAAGACAAGATTATGTCTCTTATTATAGAATTCATTTGAAAATTCCAACTATTTTAGTGGAATTTGAATTAGTTACATTAAATTTCATGAGATTCAAATATCATAATTAAAATGAATTATTTTTTTCATTTCAAATATTTATGGAATTCATTTGTTTCAAATAGATTTTAAATATCTCCTTTCTTTTCTTTATCTGACCATTATCCTTGTCCCTTTTCACGTTGCCCCTGCCTACCATCATTGTCTACTCTAACTGTAGTCTCTTCGCCTATTCCTCACCATCCAGTCATTGCCTAGCTCATCTAACTATGGGTTCCTAATTGAACGTCAACTGTCTGCTTTTTCTTAAGATTAATTTTCTTGTCCAAGTTTTTTATAAGCAATATAATATGATTATATTAAGCTCGTCTGCAATAGCAAGAAGAAAAGCAACATTGAGATTCATGAGAAGTAGGATTATTCTTCGATTACTTATATTTACCTCCTTCTGTATCTTCGATTTCATTTTCTAAGAACTACCAAAAACTATCGTTGCCACTATTTTGAAAATTATTGTAAGCCTTATGGCACTCAAGAGGGGGGCTGAATTGTGTATTTAAAAACTTTTTGCTAATTCAAACTAGCAACCTAAATCAATTGGAAAATATATGCAATCACTAAACCAATATTCAACCTAAGATGGAATGAGAACTTAGATATCAAAATGAATGCAATAGGTTGAGATAAGAGAAAGACACAAGTCAATTATAGAAGTTCACCTACCCCAAAGATAGGCTACGTCTCCTTTCTAACTACTTGTTTGATAATTATATACTAATCAATCAAAACAAGTCTAATCTTCTTACAAGGTGAAGAGTAACCTTTACAATCTTACTTTCCAAGGGTGAAGAGTACCCCACAACAACAATCTTACTTTCTAAGGCGAAGAGTAATCTATCCCAAATCTTTTCAAGGAAAAGAGAAGCCTATACAATTCACACAAATAACCAAAATATTCAATTCCCCCAAATTTAAGTAACCAAATACACTTTGAAAGGTGTTTCACTCAATGCACAATTAAACTAAGGGCTTTAGCTTTTAATAAATGATATGAATGAATAATGACAATCTTGAAAGCCTAAAAAAACTTAGTGTGGCAGAAATTAAGCATAAAAACGTGCATATGTTTATGCAATATGATCAAGATAGGCCACTCATAAAATCTGGACAGGTTAAGCACTCTATGAATATTCATCTCAAAATACAAATATAAGTGTTTAAAAATCAAAGAAAAAATACCAGAGCACTCCGAACACCTTATATGAACTAATCATAATCAATTTATGCACCTAGAACTAATTTATATGATGAAAATTATGATAGAATGAAAAACATAAAAAAACTAGATAGTTTTGATATATGAATGAACTAATGCCCACAAATGATGAAATAACCAACCAAAAATTTGAAATTGAGATTATTCTAACTCCTAAGAACTTAAACAACAATAAAAAAATAATAAAAAACACAAAGAAATAGTTTAAGCAAGTTGAAATCGGAATCAAATTCAAACCAGTAAAAACGGTAGCTATCTTTGAAGTATATGAATGTTCAAACTCAGTGATAACTAAAACAGGCCTAAAAAATCAAAACAAGGTTCAAACACAATCTGGAGACCTTACGTAATCTGAAAACTTCAATAACATGATTTTAGAAATAAATTGTATCACCTAGGATTGAGATTCAAGATAGAACAGTCTCAACAGAGACAGTTTTGATAGATGAATGAGTTATAGCTACAATCTGAAGAAATGGCCTCTTTAAAATGTAAAAGATAGATCAAATAAATTCTTAAACACTCAAGCAAGATATTAAACACAAATTTTCACACCCAAAAACACAGATTGACAGCAAATTATTGATTGAAAGTAAGTGCAGTAAAAATGTGGGCAGTTTGAAGCTTTTGAGTGATTCAAAATATTTGATCAATTTTTGGAGAGTCAAGAGTATCAAAATTCATTTCTAAAGAGTATATATAGTGTCTGGAGACCTAAGGAGGGTTTTGGAGAGTTTTTAAGTCATTAGAATGAAGACAAAAAGTAAAATCCTGAAAATAGAAATTAGCCGTTGGAGTCAGAGTCATCAACGACGCTCTCTAGGTTGATCAACGGTACCGTTTTTCATGGAATAGGCCGCTGTTAATGCTCTTATAAAAGGGGGTCATAAATGACACTCAACTAGGGTGCCATTAATGATGAACAACCCTCTGTTTAGTATCCAGAAAACATAAAATATGCTGCATAATTGACTCCAAACCTTTCTAAACAAGTTCCTAATGATAATTGAGACTTTAAACACCTTTTAAATAATATATTAAGGCTATATGAATGATTAAATACCTCCAAAAAAATTTTAAAAAATGATTTAGCCTATGAATTGAGATAATATGCACTTTTGACACTTCAAATGCAATGCATGGTAAAACTTAAGCTCTTAGGTCAATCGAACATTAAGTAAAACTTACAAACATATTTAAAACAACTTATCTAAGATCTTGAAGCTTCCAATTCATTTGAATTTCATTATCCTCAAATTTGACCTTCAAACTCCAAGCTTTCCATAATGAATTGTTCTTGAAAAAAATACATATCTTTAAAATTAAAATCATAAACTCAAACCATTAGTAATAAAACATTTTTTATTATCATCAAAACCAAGATTAGAACCTCCGTTGATTTAACAATCATAATTCATTTAAAAGATGGAAGGCATGAATTTATTTCAAATGTATATTACGTTTCAAATATGAAAAATAATATTCCAAGTTTGGGAGAACTCTTAAAGAAAGACTATGATATTCATCTTAAAGATCATAATCTTTCAATAAGAGATCAAAGAAATAATTTGATATCCAAGGTGCCAATGACAAGAAGTAGGATGTTCTTAATTAAAATCTAAAATGGTGTCACAAAAAGTCTTCAATCTTGCATTAGAGACTCTTCTTGGCTTTGGTGTCTAAGATTTAGGCTTTTAAATTTTAGTGGATTAAAGTTGTTGATTGATAAAGGAATGGTGAAAGTATTGCCTTCCATTAACAATCCTAATATATTATGTGAGGGATGTTTACTTGAAAAGTATTTAATAAAAAGCTTTCTAAAGGAGGCCACTATAAGAGCCACAAATTTGTTACAACTTTTACATATTTCACCTTAATACTTTAGCAAGAATAGATATTTCATTCTCTTTAACAATGATTTTTCAAAAAAGATGTGGATATATTTTTTAAAGGAGAAATCGAAGGAATTTGGTGCCTTTAAAAGGTTTAAAGAACTTGTTAAAAAAGAAGATGGATGTGAGATCAAGGCTTGGAGATATGATAGAGGAGGAGAATTATCAATAAGAGAATTTAACAAATTTTATGAAGAGAGTTGGATTCATCATCCTTTAACAATTTCAAGGTCTCCTTAATAAAGTGGAGTAAAGGAAAAAAAATAGAACTATTTTTAAAATGGCTCGAAGCATGTTGAAAAGTAAGAAGATGCCTAAGGAGTTTTAGGCTGAAGTTATGGAATGTGCAGTCTACTTGTTCAACTACTCACCAACAAGTAGTATGCAAAGAAGAACACCACAAGAGGCATGAAGTAGATGTAAACCCAGTGTTAGGGGGTCAAATTGATATAGTTTTAATGGTTAATTTGTTGAATTATGACCCTTAATTCAATGCTTAAGAGTTAAATTAATATCTTATTATGTTTAATTTGCAGAATAGAGTTTAATGATGAAGATTGGACCAAAACATGAAGGAACTCCCTTGGTTCTGACCATAAACGGCCTCCTAGTAGGGTGCTGTTAGTTGAAGAATAGGGGGGCCGTTAGTTGTTGCAAAACTCGAGCACTAACGACATCCTCTCAGGGTGCCATTACTTGGAGAAAAGGTGTCGTCACTTGCCAGAGTCAACAATTTTAGCTTCAAATCTTGAAGATTTCAACTGACTTGTCCTTAATTAATTATACTATCCTTTATCACATGTTGGAGGTCCAGGGTGTCTGCATATAACCAAGGAAACACAGAAAACACGCATGTAATTGAGAGACTACAGATTAAACTTTATATAGAGAAGCTCTTGCTTCTCTCTTACATTTTCTTAGATAGTTCAATCTTAAAACACTTGTAATTCGAGTTTT
>JAOXYD010027882.1:0-14282 GCA_028565735.1 Pinacopodium congolense | reverse complement strand
CACATTCGCCAACCAGTTACTTTCCTTGTGGCAATTAGTTCTTCTTGCTCATTTTCCATGACTGTGGTTCCTGTGTCATTCAAAACTGGGGGGTTGTTCAACATACACCTCTTCTTATATAAATCCATTTAAAAATGCACTTTTGATGTCCATTGAAACAATTTAAAACCCATGTGATATGTAAATGCAAGAAGTAGTCTAATAGCTTCTAACCTAACTATGGGGGAAAATGTCTCATCATAATCTATTCCTTCTTTTGGGTTATACCCTTTAGTTACTAATCTTGCTTTGTTTCTAACAATGTTACCTTTTTCATCTTGTTTATTCTTAAACACCCATTTAATGCCTATTATAGGATGATCTACGGGTCTAGATACTAAGATCCAAACTTTGATTCCTTCAAATTGTTCCAATTTCTTATTCATCGCTAAAATTTAATTCTCAGCATCCAAAGCTTCTTCTTTTGTTTTATGTTCAATTTTTTAAATGAAAGCCATATGTGATAAATTAAATTGAGATCAAGTTGTTAACCCTTTGTGAACATTACCTACAATTTGATCGGCGGGATGATCCTTCTTATATCTCCGATCTCTTGGTAGCTCTTCATGTCCACCTTCTCTACCTGGTTCAATAATTTGTGATGTTTGGCCATTGTCTTCAAGTGAAAGATGTTCTAATCCCTTAGATACATCTGCATCATCAAACTCAAGTACTTTCTTTCTTTTGGAAAGGTTAGTTTCATTAAAAATAACCACACAGACTCCTCAACAACTGGAGAGTTCTTGTTGTAAACTCTATATGCTTTACTCGATAAAGAATATCCCAAGAAAATGACTTTCTTTGTTTTAGAATCAAAATTTCCCAAACTATCTTTAGTATTCAATATATAGCATTTGAAACCAAAGACTTTGAAATAACTAATTCTTGGTTTCTTGTCGTTTAAAATTTCATTAGGTGTTTTATCTATCTTATGTCTAATGTTCACCTTATTTATGACGTGACATGCACATGCAACGACTTTAGCCTAAAATATTTTGGCAAATCATGTTCATTTATCATACTTCGTGCCATTTCTTGTAAAGATCTATTTTTCCTTTCTACTACATCTTTTTATTGAGGTGTCCTAGGTGCAGAAAAATTATGCGCAATGCAATGATCGTCACAAAAGTATTCAAACATATCATTTTTGAATTCTCTACCATGATCACTTCGAATGGATGTTATAGATAAGGACTTTTCATTTTGAATTTTCTTTGCAAAAGTAATAAAATATTTACAGCATTCATCTTTCAAACTTAAGAATAAAACCCAAGTAAAATGATTGATATCATCAACCATACCAAATTCATATGATTTTCCTCCTAAACTAGTTACTCTAGTACGACCAAATAAATCCATATGAAGTAATTCAAGGGGTTTAGAAGATGTTACCGATTTCTTGCTTTAAAAAGACCTTCTTACTTCTTTTCCTATTTGACATGCTCCACAAATTTTCTCATTTTTATGGTTTATAGTTTGAAGTCCTCTAACAAGTTGTTTCAAATTGAGCTTTGAGAGGAGATCCATACTTACATGTGCAAATCATCAATGCCAAATCCAAGTGCATTGACTCGAGGAAATTAATCACTTATCTTAAAGATTAGTAACATAGAACATATCTTCAATGTAAATCCTTCTCGTTTCCTTAAGAACACGATACTATTGTTATCTATCTCAGAAACAATACATTCATCTCCTATAAAACGAACTTTTTAGTTCTTACCACATAATTGACTCACATTTAATAAGTTATGTTTTAAACCTTCAATAAGCAAAAAATTATCAATTAGAGGGCAATTATCTTTAATTTTCCAATGCCAATTACCTTACCCTTGGCATTGTCTCCAAACGTAACGAATCCTCCATCTTTGCTCTTGAAAGTGATAAATTGTGAGGCATCCCCAATCATATGTCATGAGCAACCACTATTTATGTTCCGTTTATTTCTTCACTTGCCCTATAAGATAAATGAAAAAAATTTTAGGTACCCATATTATCTAGGGTCCTTAGATGTTAGTATACCTAACTCATACTTTTTAAACTATAAATTTGGAAAAATGTTACATAGACAAAAATTACAAAGAAAGTCAATCACAACTTTAAAGATATAGCTAAAAAAATTTAACATATTTAGTTAAAACTGGAGTACTACTAAAGTCTCAATATCTTGTCATGATTACTCCAGGTTACTTAATTAAATCACCTATCTTAATTGGTTATTAATACCATTCTTTAATCATGACAAGATATTGAAATCCAATTAAAACTGGAGTACTACTAAAGTCTCAATTTTTGACCGAACCTCTGGGGATGGCAAAGACAAAAACATACAAATAGTAAACTATAAAATATAAACAATAGAAAAATAGAAAAAGAACAACTATCTAGTTTTTGAAATCCATATGGTTTTTGTCTTATGAAAGTTTTTTTTAACCATTTAGGAAATTATTTAGCCATCATAACAAAAATAAGAAATATGTCCATGATAGCCACAATACGTGCAAAACAATGTAGTGTAAGTCCTATAATCATTTTTACATCTAAGATCATGATAAAAACTTTGTCAAATATTTTTCCTAAGATGTGTGAGGGTTCTTTTTTTATTAAATTATGTTGAGAGAATTTTCTAGGTCTTGATGTGTATATGAATGCATAATGCCTAGGTTACAGTTTATTAGATGCATTCTAAACATTCCTAAGAGTATATTCATTTTCTAAGTTCTTTGCCCTCACAAAAACATTCTTACTAGTAGATTCCCCATTTTCATTACTATATCATAAACCGTGTTTATCATTTCCAAACTTTTGAACACTCAATAAAGTATCTAGTTTTCCTTTCCCTTTGTTGAATTTTTCAAGTGATTCCTTGAGGGATTCAATTTCTTTCTTTATGGACCTATTTTCATTTGCAAGCTCATCATTGTCTTTATTAATCAAGGTCATATCTTTTCTAAAGTCATTATTTTTCGATTTACATGCATCTAATTCTTTCCAAGCTTTCTTGTGCTTTTCATGGAACTCCTTGTTCTTTTTAGTTAATTTTTCTATGTGTTCTAACACTCCTTCATGGGTATAATCACATTCATCTTCACTAGGTGGAGAATGTACCTCGTTATGTGACATAAAACACATGTTGGCTACTTTTTCTTCTTTGGAATCACTAGATTCGGATAAAGAGGTTTTCAATTCTTTCTTTTTCTTGAAGTCATTCTTTTCTTTCTTCCAAACCTTCTTTTCCTTCTTCTTTTCTTTTTCTATTTCTTCTTGTAGTTGTGGGCATTGTGATCTCAATTGTCCTTTTACAACACACTCAAAACATATTGTGTTAGATAACTTATAGTTTGGATAAGATGTACCTTTTTGACGCGTTGAGGCATTTCGCATGAACTTCTTGTGATAAATGCGAGCTCCTCATTTTTGCTTCCAAGTGATGATTCTTCATTGTCGCTTTCCTCCTTTTTGATCCCTTTGAACACCACATTTTTCTTTCTTGGTGCCTCTAGTTCCTCTTGGATATTTTTCATCCTCATCTCATATATTAGAAGTGAACCAATGAGCTCGTCGACAGGAAGTGTGTTGAGATTCTTAGCCTTTCGTATTACAGTCACCTTTATTTCCCATGTCTTTGGTAGGGACATTAAAATTTTCCTACATAGCTAAACAATATAGTAGGTCTTACCTGGACCTTTTAGAGTACTTATGACATTATTAAAATGAGCCTACATTGAAGAAATAGTCCTATCATATGTCATACAAAAAAGTTTATGATCATGAGTAAGCATACTTATTTTGGTCTCCATGACTTGATTGGTACCTTCATGAGTAATTTCAAGATTATGCCATATATCATATGCAGTTTCACATATTGCAATCTTATTGTATACATCCATGCTTAAAGCACAATACAAAATATACATAGCTAAATAGGGAGTTTCTCCTAGATATTCACCAACCTGTTGGTCTACAGTCGTCACCCCTCTTTGAATGTGTATTGCTATTTGCATGTGTAGAAGAATCCCCGACGGTATTGAATTGTTGCTTAAATAATCTAGGGTGTTAGGACCTTTTAATAAAAAGCCACTATCGAAGGCATGAAACGCATGAGTTAAAACGTTGGACACCAAGATTGACTAATCAATATAGATGGTTCGGTTGACTGACCGAAGGCATTACGCAACACTAGACTTCCTGCCTCATTTTGCTCCAATAAAGCTCAAATCTCCCCCAAGTTGCTTATAATAAATCATACACTTGAAATAAACATAAATAACCTCATATTAGTGTAATTCAACTATTAAATGGGCAAAAATCATAATAAATATGCATTCAAACCAATGAAAATGCCCATCAAACATCAATTTTAGAAATATTAAGGGAAACTGAGTGATCTTTGATGAATAGAATGATAAAGTTGAAAGTTATTTATTATTTTGAATAATTTGTAATGGATTTTAATATTTTTTAAGTGATATTATGGAGACTTAATATGTGTTAGTAATTCTAATCATCAAGGATCAATCAATTTACCTTAATATTTCTAAAAATGACTATCAGTTGCATCAATTAAGAGTGATCATGATAAAGATTTTGAGAATGAAAGATTCAAAGTCTTTTGGGAAGATAATGGTATCTTTGACAAATTCTTCAGGACTCCTCAATAAAAAGGAATTAATAAAAGATTAAAAGGAAATTAGCAAGGTATAATTAGGAAAATGATAAATGAACATGATATTTAAAAACATTTTTAGGCAGAATTTATTGCATGTGCATGTTATTATTCAATAGAGTCTATATGAATACCAACTATGGATAAAATCCCTTATGATCTTTAACATAGGCAAGAAAGCCCCATATTAACTACTTCAAAATATTTGGTTATAAATGCTACATTTTGGAAAAAATGGATGAAGGAAATTTTTTATACTTAGGTATTGACTAGCATTGCATATAAGGTGTTTAACAAGAGAAATATTGTCATTAAAGAATTTATGCATGTTGTATTTGATAAAAATAACCCTCTTAATATCAAGAAAAGCGTTAAAGATGATTATGTAGGTTTATTTAAGGATTTAGAGAAATCATCAACTGAGGAGGACAAGGATTATCACTAAGTTGTCACACAAGAACCAAGTAGATGCATTTTAAAACAAAATTAGGGAGACATGAAAGGTAAGTTACTTTTAAAAGTTAAGAAGTTCAAGATGGTCCATCCTCTAAACAAAATTATAGGCGAGGTTTATCAAGGTATAGACATTAGATATTTTTTATAAATATTTTAAACCTCACTTTTATTTGCTATAATGAATCTAAAAGTATAGAAGAATTCCTTGTGATGAAAATTATGTTCTTACTACAAACGAGGAGTTAAATCAAATTGAGAGCAGTAATGTATGGGCCTTAATACCTAAGCCCAAAGATCATCTTCAAATCATAAGTACAAAGTGGGAGTACAAGAGTAAAATAGATGAGTTAGATGATATTGTGTAATGCTAGATTAGTATTTAAAGGTTATAGTAAAAAGGAAGGCAGAGGTTATGTGAAAACTTTCACGCAAAAAATTAGGTTAGAAGCAATTGCATGGTTATTCACATTTGCATCGTGCATTGGTTTTAAACTAGTTCAAATATTTTTATTAAATAAGAAGTTTAGTTTGATCAACCCATTATGATGCACCCAATCATGTTTATAAACTTACTCATCCATTCTATAGTTTGAAAAAATCTCCTAGAGCTTAGTATGAAAGATTGAGTGTATTTATTTGGGCTAATAATTTCACTAAGGATAAGGTAGATATTACACTCTTTATTTAAAAGGATAACAACAATATTTTAACATATTAGAATTATGTTGATAATATTATCTTAGTGCAACTAAAGAAAGTTTGTGTAAGGAATTTTCTAGGTTTATAAGTTGGGAACCTAAGATAAGTGTAATGGCATAGCTCAATTTCTTCCTTAGTCTTTAAATTAAGCAAATAAAGAAAGGGTTCTTCATCAATAAAGCCAAGTACATTAAGGAACTAATAGGTGTGTAATTGATTGTGTTTTCTAGGTTGTTAAGTGTGTTATCTTGTGTCTTTAGGATGATAATCATATGTTTAAGGCATAGTACTATGTTATTTTTTATGTTTTATCTATTTTTTGTTATTGTTTATTTATGGAAAATATTGATATCATCTGGAGGATTATTTGATATCTTTCAATGTTGAGTTTAAAGTAAGAATTCACATAAACAAGTTAAAAGAGAAGTTGGAGAAATTATGATCATGAAATCTTACATAATTGTGCTCACCTACTACTTGGAGAAATTATAGCAATTTGATAGTGTGTGAGTCTACCTAAACTTTAAAAGAAATAACAAAAAAGAAACAAATTAACTAATTCACAAAACATGAAAGAGGCAAGTGTACCAATCATTATGTAATATAATTTAAACACGATGACTTTTATCGTTAATGAATTTCTATTTCAATTAGCTAGTCGATCAAATTGGTGAATTGATTGAGTTATTTGAAAAGGAAAACAACTAAACAGTTAAAATGAATGTCTAAGACAACTAAAAAGGATTAAAATCAATGATGAAGTTAGGATTCAGGTTATTACTCCCTCTAGGATGCATTCGTATTCATTACTATCAAGTCTTAGCTCATATTCGAAATTTATTATAATGTAGACTCCCTAATGCAAATTGCACTCTCTCTAAAGTTATGCAACCCTGTTCATTTTGATAAATTAGGTGAAATTTCTCGTTATCCTAATCTATTGTTTAACTGCATTAAATTGATCTATGGAATCTACTGTTTTGGTCATGCTCACACCTAACTCAAATATCTTATGTAAGCTTCTTTCTAGGTCCCCAAGCAATATATTTTGTAAATGGAGTGATATAATGTATACAATCGATCTCTCAATCCAATTATATGTAAATCAAAGTTTTGAAAATTGAGGTTTACATTCGAATAACAATTGAATTCAAAGTCATAAACATTAATCAACAAACCCAATTCAAAATCTATGACTCAAGAGTTAATCTAAGAATAATAACAAGTACTACATCCTAGAGTTCATAAATACCCAAATCCTAGGAGAATATTAGTTCTTAACAAATATGTTTTTAGTAACTTGGAGGCAGGTTGCACAAGTTCTAGTTAATAAAGGGACAAGATACAATAAGTAATATCATGACAAGTACGTAAAAAGGATTTGAAATAAAGTTAAATGGTTCTGTTGTACCCCCACCATTTAGCTTCAAAGAAATACCAAATTGGTAGGTGATCATATTTAAATGGCGGCTCACCTAGACTGCAATTTTACTCTTGATTTCAAAATTTTAGCAGAATTTTACCAAAATTTCCACTTGTTAACTTCCAAATATAATATAAAGAGATCCAGAAGTAAACCACACAATTTAACATCAAATTTGGAGAAATGTACCTTAAATTATAATCAAATTCACATAAAAATATATTAAACTCATAACCTAATAGTACGTTTTAAGTGCTACCAGTTGAAGATAGATATTAATTATTTGTGAATTACTCATAAGATTACTTTAAAACTAATTGGACAGCTAGGAAGAGTTTTGGGAGATCAAATTAGTTAGATTTCGAGAGAGAGTGATCAAAACTTTACTCTTTAATGGTTAATTTTTTAAATTATGATCTTTATTCCAGTGTTTAATTGTTAAATTTATACGTTATTATGTTTGATTTTCAAGATAGAGCTTGATGATGATGATTGGAGGAAAAACTTGAAAAATCCCTGTCTTTTCTATCCATTAACGATCCCTTGGCAGGGTCAAGTTAATGGAACAACAGGGGGCCGTTTAAGGGTGTAGCATTCGAGCATTAACGATGCCTTCTCAGGGTGTCATTGATTGGAGGTAGGGTGCCGTTAATAGCAGCATTCAACAATTTCAGCTTTAGATCTCCAAGACGGCAGCTCTGGCATGTCCCTAATTAATTCTCCTATCTTTTAGCATATGTGGGAGGTAGTAGCAGCTACATAAACACACAAAAACATAGAAGACACTTAATTTGTGGGAGAGATCAGATATGCTTATAGTTAGAGAGAATTCTCCTTCTCTCTTCTTAATTCTTTAGTTTCAATTAGTTTGTTCTTCAAATTTTTGTGTTGTTTTCAGATTTTTAAACATCTGAGCTTAGGTATAAACATAGTTATGAGTTTATAACTCACATTCAAAAGGCTTCTAACTTAGATTACTCATTGTTATGCTCTTATTTTTAAATTAATCAAAGTATTTGTTCTTAAGCTTATAACCTTGTATGTTCTTTGATTTCTCTCCAAGTTTAATTCAAATCAAAGGCTGTGTTGCAATCTAGATCAATTTGGGAGTTACAAAGCAGGTCCAGAAGTTCTAAAAACTTGTTATGTACACTCTAAACTCATTATTTCAGCTTGGATTTATAGATATGTCAAGATATGTTGCATAAGTTATATATTTTGTATGTCTTGATCAATATGTGTGACTAATTTGTTTTTATTGCTAAGGATCGATGTTTATATGATTTAAGAGAGCTTAAAGGCATGTTAAAGGTTTAGTATTTTGTTTATTGAAGGTTTAAATGAACTGATTTTGGGCTGGCCACTTGAGATTAGTTTTTAAGACAAGTTAAGCATGAGAAATCATCTTAAATTGTTAGAAAAATCAATAAGCAATACGAATTAATCCTTGCATGACCAAACCTATATTTTCTTTTGTGAATGTTAGAGATCTAGGATTAATTTTCCATAACACACCTTCTTGAAATTAAAGCCCATTAACTTGATTTAAAGCATAACCAAACTTTAGACAAGACTTAATGGAGAAAAAGCAAAGTCTTAAACATAACTTAATTTTTATTTTGTGAAGGAACTTTAATCTAACCTTAAATGTGTTTAAAAGTCATTTAAATCATCAATTATCTAATTCTTAGCTAATTTACACATTTTGTAATTTTCAAAATTTTTCAGAAGCAATTAAAAATTATTTTTGAAATGATTAAGCAAGTTAGTCTAGTTTTAGCAATTTTTAGATTTTAATCAAATTGTTTGGATTTTTCTTAAATAATTGTAATCTGATCGACCTAGTAATTAAGCAATTCATTTCCCCGTGGGATCGACAACTGGAGTCTAAAATTTACTCCATTATATTACTTTTGTGATAGGTGCACTTGCCTTTATTCAGTTGGTTTTCAAAATAAAATCGTTTCAAAATCATTTAAAGTTTTAAAGTCACCTAACCAACGCAACAAAAGGCAAAACAAGGATAGAAGTAATTCATAAGTGTTTATCCTTGATTAATCTCAAGTTCACTATTATATGCTTAACTGTTAAATTGTTATTTTATTTTATTTTAATTTATTTCTAGCTACGTTCATCATATTATTTACCTTAAAAAAAGTGTAGTTCAAGTTGTTAGGTAATTAATCACAATTCTTAAGGGAATGATACTAGTTATACTACAAATATATGACCTATATAATTATGGTATGAGACAAATAACGTAGAAAATTATTTGTGCTATTGCTATGGACTACTATTTAAACATATTATTCAATTTAAGTTATTTTCATTTAAGAAATTTGAAACTTTTTCTTTTGTGATTATAGGTGCATGACCATAGGGATCACAACGGACTTGAGCAAGCTTATAGATGCATAAATTTTTAATATCACTAAGTATGAGAGGGAGATCTAAAGAGTAAAGTGCAATGAAGTAATAGAAAGAATAATGGCAGAAGAATGAGATTGAGGAGGGCAGTAAAAGTCTCATAGATTTTAAGAGGCTAAGATTTAATGCCAATCAATAAGGGATCATAAGAACTCCAATCTAGGCCAATAATTTTGAGATAAAATGATCTTAGTTAAATATGTTGCAAACCAATGTGCGGTTCTATGGATTGGTTAATGAATATGCAATTGCACACCTGTTTAATTTGTAGAGATATGTGATTCATTTAGAAATAATGAGTTATTAAGGGATGAAATAAAGATGAGGCTATTCCCTT
The DNA here is from genome assembly GCA_028565735.1 of Pinacopodium congolense. Taxonomy (NCBI): domain Eukaryota; kingdom Viridiplantae; phylum Streptophyta; class Magnoliopsida; order Malpighiales; family Erythroxylaceae; genus Pinacopodium; species Pinacopodium congolense. The sequence continues at coordinate 4,235 of JAOXYD010027882.1, read as the reverse complement.
TTATGTTGAAGGATAGAGTTAAGGCATGGTTAAATTCTCTCAATTTAGAGAATATTACGACAAGGGAGTAATTGGTGCAAGCTTTTTTGGCAAAATATTTTTCCTTACCAAAGAGCACAAAGATCATGAAGGAGATCACAAATTTCTAGCAAAGCAAGGGGGAGTATTTATATGAATCTTGAGGGAGAATTAATAAGTTACAAAGGAGCTATCCAAATCATAATTTTTCCTATAGAGCTTTTGTTGTAGACCTTCTATAATAAGATTAATCCACCAACAAGATGGACCATTGCATATCGGAGAGGAGCAAGCAACCATAAAATTTCAAGGATTAGAAAGGAGTTCTTGCTATAGATTTAGTGACAACTTTATAAGCTTAAATAAAAAATTTCACAAAAAAAATCAACAAAATACAAACTACCTCTTCTAGCCTATTAAAGGTGATACAATATGGATGAGAATTGTGTGAGCAAGAAGGACACATAATAGCCAATTTCTTTTGAATGGATAGAAATGGTATGGAGCAACTGAACTATATGGAGGTATACCAAAGGAGATCAGTCAATAATTAATATTTGAAAACTTATAATATAAGGTGGAAGAGCCATCTAAAAATTTCTTATCTAGTAATGTAGGGACTTATATGAGAATATGAAGGCTATCAAGGTTTTAACAAGATAGGCTAGGATCATTGGAATCAAAGAGGAACATACTTATGGATGTATTAAACTTGAACAATTCATAAGACAAGCTGAAAGTAAAAATAGGACAAAAACCAAGTTTGATCAAATTGCAAGGAACCATACCTCTTCCATCTATAATTTGAAGGTTTAAGTGGGGCAACTAGATAATGCATTACACTTAGAAGTGGGAAAGAATTGGAAGAACCCATTGAAAATAAGGTCAAAAACTCACAAGGAAGAAAGCCAATACAACGAGAAGAAGACCAAAGAGGAAATTTATGTACTACCACCACTATATGTCCTAAAGATTCCATTCCTATAAAGGCTGAAGAAGAACTAGATGCATGTTTAATTTGCAATTTTTTTTAAAGAACTTGAAAAAGTTACAGATCAACGTATCTTTTGTCGAAGCCTTAAAGAACATGACGAAGTATGTAAAATTCCTTAACGACATTCTAATTAACAAGAAAACTCAAAGGATAACCAAATGATCTCATTGATAGGGAGTTAGAGCTCCATTATTACTAGTCATGTTCGATAAAAATTTCAAGATCTATAGAATTTTACTATTCCTTATGTAGTTGGTAATCATGAATTTTCTAAATGTTTAAATGATTAAGGTGAAAATATTAGTCTTATATATTTTTTTAAAAAAAATTAAGGCTAGCAGATATGAAGCTAGCATCCATGCTTATATAGTTGGCTAATCAATTAAATAAAAAGCCATTTGGTATAGTGGAAGATGTTCTTGTCAAGGAGGACAAATTCATCATTCCGTTGGATTTTATGGTGATGGGTTTAGAAGAGGATACGAGATGTCTATTAATCCTTGTTATACTGGTTATAAATAATTAAAGATCATTAGCTGATGTCTGAAGAAGAGAAACTAGTACTTTAACTAGGTGATGAATAGGTCGAATTTAGAATGAGTAAGGCATTCAAGAGCCCACCGGAGGGAAATGCTTGTATGAAGATAGATGTAATTGATGAGTGTGGGGGAAGATTGTGATGATGAATTAGAGGTGAAAGGTGATGAAGAAGTTGATAAGGAGGAGGAGTTGGGTGAAAAGGAAAAAAAGAGAGCTTTTAGTAAGAACAAAAGCACCCATTATTCCACTTTCCATTAAGAAACCACCTATTTTAGACCTGAAATCCCGTATATATAACACCCATCGTAGAGCTAAAATCATTATGCACATATAACCAACCATCTTAAAGTTGAAATCATTACACATATATCCAAATCGTTAAATTTGGAGTAAGAAAAGAAGGTGGTTGAAAGTAATAAAAGGAGAATTAAAGCAACGACATGGAAAATTTCAAATATTAAAGGAATAAATCCCAATGTAGTGATGCATAGAATCAATTTTGAAGACGGCTGTAAAATAGTGAGAGAGAGATAATGATGATTGAACCCTCAAATGACAGAGGTGATCAAAAAGTAGATAGTGAAGCTTTTATATGCAGGAATTATTTACTGATTTTTGAATAGTGAATGTAGAAGTCCAATACAATTTGTTCACAAGAAAGGGGGAATGATGGTGAAGGAGAGTGATAAATAGAAGTTAATTTCTACTAGGATAGTCACAGATTGAAGGTTATGTATTAATTATATGAAGCTTAATATAGTTACTAAGAAGGATCACTTTCCTTTACCTTTTATGTTTATGTATTCTATTGTTTCCTTGATGGATATTTAAGCTAAAACAAGATTTTCATTTATCCGGAGGATTAAGAGAGGTCTGTCTTCATATTCCCTTATGGAATTTTTTTTTCTGATAGGCAAATTCTTTTTGGGCTTTGCAATGCACTAAAAACTTTTCAAAGGAGAATGACGGCCATATTTTTAGACATGATTAAGGACATTATGAAATTTTTCATTGATGATTTTTCAATCTTTGGAGACTCTTTGAGCATTTCTTGACAAATCTACAAAGAGTTCTTCAAAGGTGTGAGGAATTTCACTTTGTTGTCAATAAGGATAAATTCCACTTCATGGTGCATGAGGGCGTAGTTTTAAGAGATAAGATATCGTGCAATGGTGTAGAAGTGGATAGAAATAAAATGGAAGTCATTGAGAAACTTCCACCATCTAGCAGTGTCAAAGGCACCCAAGCATTCTTGGGAAATGTAAGAATTTATTATCATTTTATAAAATATTTTTCCCTTATTGCTAGACTTCTTAAAAATTTATTGAATAAAGATGTACCCTTTCATTTTAATGATAATTGATTAAGTGCTTTTGAAAGGTTAAAGAAGGTACTCATTTTGGCTCTTATCCTAACATCACTGGATTGGTCTTTACCATTCGAGATCATAAGCAATGACAAAGACCAAGCAATAGGATGTGTGTTGGGGTAGTGGAAGGATAAGAAATTAAATGTCATTTACCATGTAAGCAAGACCTTGGCAAGAGCACAATTGAATTACACCACAACTAAAAAGGAGTTGTTAGTAATGGTATTTATATATGACAATTTTTTTTCTTATCTTTTACACTCAAAAGTAATTTTTTATACAAATCATTCGTCATTAAGACATCTCTTTGCTAAGAAAGATGTAAAGTCAATACTCATTTCGTAGGTGTTGCTTCTACAAGAGTTTGACATTAAGATAAAAGTTAAGAAAGGGGCAAAAAATTTAATAGCTGATCACTTATCACATATTAAGGGACATGAGGTATAACAAGGAGATGAAATCATTGAGTAATTTCCTAATGAATCCTTGATGTTAGTAAACCACTTATTTTTTCTATGGTTTGTCGATATAGCAAACTCCATTGCAGGTGGTATTCTTCTCCTTAACTTTTCCTATTAACAAAAGAAGAGATTTTCATATGATGGTACTAACTATTTGTGGGAAGAACCTATGATTTATAGAATTTATACTGATGGGTTAATTTATATGAGTGTTCCAGAGGATGAGATAATTAACATATTAACTTATTGTCATAATTCTTCCTATGTAGACATTACCGAGTAAAAAAAGATAGTAGCTCAAGTGTTAAAATGTGGATTTTATTAGCCCAAGTCATTTAAAGATAGTCATTGATTGTGCTTAAAACATACTTATTTCATGTATGAATTAGTGCTTTTTATGAGAGGTTTTAGATGTAATTTCATATGGTTTTCATGTATTTTAAGTTAAAATCTTTGAATATAATGCTACTTATATGATTTTAATGTTTTACAATTTTCATAGGATTTTAGATAACATTTTGATGTAATTTTTTGGAATGAAAATGATGTGGATTTAATTTGGGGTATAAGAACATCAAGTGAGGATGCTTCAAGCCAAATTTCATGCCCAAAGGACAAGCAGAGAAGAAGATATGGCAAAAACACCACAGCCGAAGCTACGGTCATAAACCAAGGTGTGACCATTAGATAGCACAACCCACAGTCTTGGAAAATCCCATTAGTCACGCCCTCTTGATCTAATTTTATAATTTGTAGGTCTTCCGGTGAGCTCGTCATAAGCTACCAAATAATAAAATACCTAACTAACCTAACTAAGTAGCTAGGGCAAGTCAGGGTCGATCCCACAGAGAGC
>JAOXYD010027852.1:0-14284 GCA_028565735.1 Pinacopodium congolense | reverse complement strand
AATGCAAAGTAAACATAATAACACATAAATAGAACATTTACGCACTAAAATAGGGTTAAATTAACATTAAATAACATCCAAGAATACTACAAATTTAACCCCTAACAAATTACAATAAAATATGGTTAGTATGAAGTTCCACACCTCTAAATAAGTGTTTTGGCATTAGTTTTATGCATTTAAGTGAATTGAATTCAATGAAAGTATGGCTTTAATGAAAATTTTTATTGAAGTTTGAGTTAGTTTTGTAAGTGATTTTTTAGAATGTTTTTGCATACATCTCAAAGTTTTTGCAAGTATCTTAATACACCATTTTGATCTTAAGTGAGATTCTTTCTAAGTAAATTTTAGAAAGGTAGAATAATTGTAAGGAAAAGGTTATCCTTAAGCCTTAAAAAGGATTGAGAAAGTTATCCTTGGTTTTTGAAAAAGGATTGTATTTTGTAATTGCTACCATTATATTTGTATTTTTTATAGTGAAAATTCTCGGCAAGTTTTACTGAAGACTGCACGTAGGAGAAAGTGAAAATTTCCAAACTAGTATAATTCATTTGTGTTGTATCTCCCATTTTTACATTAAAGCTTTTAATTTATAAGCTTATATTGTTGTTTAATTTACCAATTATGTTTTTATTTTGTATATTATTGTTTAGATTGTTTATTCAATTGTTTTATATTCTTCCATATTCATTTATAGAAAGATTGGAGAATTTAGGATCATTATCTACTTAAAAATTTTTAAATCCTCTAATTTACCATCTCTTAGGTGTCAAATAAGACTAATAATCAATATTAGGGCCTAGGTCTCATAATTTTCATAATTCTAATGAATTAGTGAAGAAAGATCGCAATGACACACATGAACACTTTTTCTCCTTAACTAGACTAAAAGGACAAAACACTAGTATGGTTCCTTATTTTGATGACAATAGCTACTTATTTTGGAAGATTGTGATGAGATATTTCTTAATGACTGATGCTGTTAAACTTTGAAAAATAGTTTCATAAAAGACTCACATGCCTTTCAAACAATTAGGGAACCAATTAGTACATAAGAGTGAAGATGAGTAGGATAATGAAGATGAGAAATTAACCTCCCTTAATAAAAAAGCTATGCATATTTTGTACTGTGCGCTAAATATGAATGAATTAAATAGGGCATTCATGTGTAAAACTGCCTATAAAATTCGAACTATCTTAAAAATTACACATGAAGGCACAAATAAGGTTAAGAGCAAAATTAGTATACTCACTCATTATTTTGAACTTTTTCACATATTTTATGATAAAAATATTTCTTCATATGTATGATCATTTTATTAATATTATTAATGCTTTAAAGGGTTTAGGTAAGACTTACATAAATATTGTGCTTGTTAGAAAGATCCTTAAGTCCTTGTCAAAGTCATGGGAAGCTAAATTCATTATAATTCAAGAAGCAAAAGATTCCAATGTTTTCCCTGTCAATGAGCTTATTGGTTCATTTTTAACATATAAGATAAGATTGAAGGAGACTCAAAAAGAGGAAACTGTGTAAAAAAAATAGAATACAGTGTTTAAGGTTATAAGGTAGGAGGAAAGCAAAAATTTAAAATCCTCATATAGAAGTGAAGATAAAGAAATCACCCTCATTATGAGAAATTTAAAAAAAAATCATAAGGAAGAAGGCATCCACATGTAGAAGGAAAGATAAATCATTTCTTAAAAATAAATTAGTTAACATAATTTATTTTAAACACGATCAACATAGCTTATTTTAAACATGGAGCAAAAGGTCATTTGAAATCATATCGTCCACGCCACTAAGAAGAAGAGAAGGAGAAGAAGGAATCAAAGAAGAAGAAAGTGTTCAAGGCCATATAGACCGAATCAAGTGACTTTAACAAAGAAGAAGTGATGAATGTGTTTTTTATGGAACACAATGAGGTATGTTTTTCCCATTTTTATTCTAATGACAATGAATTAATATTGTATATAGATATAAAGAAGTGATAGAACATTTTGAAGATCTGACTAGAAAGAAAAAGAAATTATGTGCTAGACATAAGAAATCTCTACAGTCATTAGATAACTATAAATTAGAGAATGAAAGACTTAGATAATAATTAAAATCAATATATCTAGATAATGATAGCTCAATGAATGAGAATGTTTCATTAAAGAAAGAAATTGAATCCCTTAAAGAATATCTTGCTAAATTTACTAAGGGTCATGAAAAAGTAGAAACAATTTTAAGTGTTCAAAAGTTGACTAATGACAAATATGGTTTTGGATATAATGACAAATATCGTCTAGCAAGACAATTTTTATTAAATGAAAGAATTTAGAAGATGAGTCCTCACTTAGGATGTTTATTTGAAATGCATCTATTAGTAGACCATATCTTAGATAAAGAAACTATGAATTCATGTAGAAGTCAAGAACTAGGAGACCCCTTTAACAAAGGTTTAATGATAGAAAAATATTTTCTTAACCTAGGGTCGTATGATGGTTTTAGGCCTATAAATGACTATAAGAATGCATGTAGGACTTACACTCCATTGTTTTGTACTTATTGTGGTTATTCTGGGCATGTAGTAAGATTTTGTTATGATAGATTTAGAGATGTTATAACAAGAGGTATGGATAGGTATGTAACTAACCATTAATGATTCAAGATGATGTGGATACCTAAATCAATATGATTTTCATATTTTTTAGCTCACCAAGAGGAGAAATAAATGGTATGTTGATAATGGTTGATCAAGACAAATGATTGGCGATCCTTCACAATTTTTTTCTTTTAAAAACAAGGATGGAAGATCTGTAACTTTTAGAAACAATGTCAATGATAAGGTAACTGTAATTGGAAAGGTTAGTAAGGATATTTTTCCTTTGATTGAAAATGTTGTACTTGTTAATGGATTAAAGTACAATATGTTAAGTTTCATTCATCAATGTGATAAATATCATAAAGTACATTTTGAAGGAAATAAATGTGTAATTTCAAGAGTTACTGATGGTAGTATTGATTTCTTAGGAAAAAAGAGAAGGTAATATCTATATTATCTATTTTGGTGACGTTACTAACCTTGAAAATAAGTGTTTGGTTTTTTTAAGTGAACATGCATAGATTTGGCATAAACGACTTGGACATGTAAGTATGAATCTTCTATTAAAACTTAACTCTAAGCAACTTGTCAATCGGCTTCCTAGCATGAAATACAAAAATGATAAGATTTATGAAGGATTTTACATGGGAAAATAAGTAAGAATTTCATTTTTCAGTAAGAAATTGGTAACAACTTTTAAACCCCTTGAACTTCTCCACATAGATTTGTTTGGTCCTACTAAAGTAGCTAGTTTATGTGGCAAGCCCCATGCATTTATTATTGTTATAGACTTCAGGAGATTCACATGAGTTTTATTTTTTAGTACAAAATATGAATTTTTTAAATTAGTTGTTAGATTTTTTTAAAAAATTCAAAATGAAAAAGGCTTATCTATTGCATCTATTAAGATTGATCATGGTAGATAGTTTAATAATTACTTGCTTGAATCTTTTTATGATGATCATGACATTTCTCATAATTTTTTGGCCCATAAGACTCTATAAGTTTTAAAGGCACTCAAGAAAGGCATGGATTGAGTGTTTAAAAACTATTCCTAATATAAAATTCTAAGCCATTAAAAAACAACTTAAACTAGGTAAGGTTCCTAAACCAACATTCACCTAAAAATGATATGGAAATGATATGAGTAATTAACCATAATAGAAATAACTCAATTCCTAAAGATGTAAAGATGAATATTTTTCACAATTGAGAATGATATAAAGAAAAATTAATCACACAATAAACTATATAACAAAATTGATCCAATGGAAAAATAAATAATAATATAAGGTTAAACCAATATTATGTTATAAAAGTAAGTTAATAATGGAATTAACAACACTTTAAAGAGAATAGGGAAGAGATAATACCTATAAATGATTATAAAACTAAATTAGATCAGTTGGCTCCACTCGATTTAATCTAAATCGATTGTTTAATCGATTTGGTTTTATACTAAAATCAATAAATTTAAAAATTGATTAATTTTTATTTAATCGTCAATTTAACTTGTTATAATCGACTAATCCAACTAGTCCATAATGATGGTGTTGGGTTATTTCTCACCCTTATTTCCAGTCGCTCCCACCCAATCGCTTACTACTTGTTTCAACTTGCTCACACCTAGTTGCACGTTCCCACCTAGTCGTATGCCACTTATTTTCACCTGCTCCCACCTAATCACACGTCACCTATTCTCGTGTTCTCCACTCTCTATTACTTCTCGCATGCTCCCACTAGTTGCATGCTCCTCGCCCATTCCCACCCACATGTCCTCGCCCATTCTATGTTGATCTTGCTTCTATCTTGCTTCTTGTTCCATCCACATGCCATTGTTTACAGATCTTACTTTTTGTTCCACTCAGACTGGCCATTGTCTATAGATTTAGCTTCTTGTTCCACCCATATACCTCTATTTTGTTTCTTGCTCCAAATCATTGGCATGTTCTTACTTTCCTTTACTTGTGCTCTTCTTTTTTGAGATATGCTTGTGTTCTTGGTCTAAACCATGTCTACTTTACATGTCCATGGAGAGTCGATATGTTCAATGTAACTTCGATGGAGATATTTCATATGTTTAGTCACTTGAAAACGATAAAAAGAGAGATAGCTTAAAGAAAATACAGAGAGATAGAGAAAGCTTAAAGACAAAGATGACAAAAAGAGACTAAAAGACAAAAATGATGGCTTTTATTTGATGAGACACAAGCTACCACATTGTTAAGGAGTGTAGGACGAAGATGATGATTTATCATTTATTAATGAGACAAGGGCTAACTAGCTTAAGAATGTAGATTATCATTTACTGTAAGTGTCAATCCAATAATTCTTTTTGTTTAATATCCATCACAAATAAAAAGAAAAAGTAGAGGTTGTTGTTTGATGGGAGTGCACTTAAGGAGTATAAGGCCATGTTCGAATTTGTTGTCATTTTTGGTTTTCCATTGCTGTTTCAATATGCACAAAAACCAAACATGAAAATGTGTGTGGTTGTATTGTGTTGTTGCGGTTTGGTAACAGTAACAAAACAAATAGGTACACAAAACAGAAGACCAAAACAACTGAAACAAAATCAAGACCCAAACTTACCACCCGAGCCCTATCAACGTTTGTTGCCTATCCCAAATCGTGCCATAGTAGATGTCCTCCTCCAAGCTATCAGTAGATCAAGGGAAGGCTGATGCCTTCTCCATTCATCACTGCCAGTTCGTCGCAGACAGCGTCTCCCCACTAGCACCGTCAAGTATAGCATCGATTAAGAAAACCCACTATGTCTTTCACTTTTCCACAACTTGCCCATGTTTTGTAAGTAACGGATATGACCTTTAGCACCTTTTTTATTTCTTTAGACAAAGTTGTTTTGTGTTGCAAGATGTTGATAGCGACTGATTGTTGATGTGGGAGTGAATTCTAGTTTTGGGTGTTATCAAATTTGATGTTCGTTGTGTCTATCCTCCAAACTTCACCGGCTAATGATCAGCAGCTCATCATCCCCCTGCATCACTGACAAACATAAAAAGGACTAAGTGATAACAATGCGTTGTGTACCTTGTAAGTAGGTCACCCAATTTCAGTAACCACTTGAATATGAGAAACTGCAACATTTTTATTTCTCCAGAGTTGGGTTTCTATGTTGGATGATGTCTCCGAATGAAGGCTTAAACGTGATTTTTGTGTTTTTGACTGTAGTCTAATCATGCTTGTCCTTATTTTTGGTCCTGGAAGTGTGATATTGTAGAATGCTATAGCAATTGGTTGTGTTTGACATGATGGAGTTACAATTTGTCACAATGATGATTGTATATGTATTACAATTTCATTTAGATGTGTATTAAAAAATGTTGTGTTTTTTTAATGTGTATTATGTTTAATGTTTGCAAAGAGGACTGATTATCATTTTCATGCTTTAAGTTTTTTTTATTAAATAACTATGCAAGTTAACATCCATGTTCCTTCAATTCTTTGTTTGGTTGTTGTTGTGAATTACATATGAATGTGGCTGAATTTATAAGTAGTAGCAGATATTTGTGTTTTAAATCATATTGTTAACATGGTTGATTGGTATGGTTGTCATTAAGGTGATTGTGGTGTTATTATTTAAGTTTGTATGGTTGATTGGTATGGTTGTCATTAAGGTGATTGTGGTGTTATTATTTAAGTTTGTATGGTTGATTGGTATATGTTTGTCAAGTGCCTGTGATAGTTTTGTATGAAATTGGCAATTAGGATATGTTTGATGTGTTTGTTTTAATGTCTGTGCTCTAGCATATGTAGAATTCAATTCAGATTAGTAGGACTGAATGTTGTCAATGCTATAGGATTGAATGTTTTCTGCCATTAACTGTCCATATATAACAGATTTGATTAACTATTTTGGTTCTTTTGAAAATTCTGAGATGATGAAATTGACAATTAGGATAAGTCTTTTGTGTTTGAATTAATGTTTGTGCTCTAATATGTATGGAATTCAATTCTGATTAGTAGGATTGAATGTTTTCAAAGCTATAGGATTGCATGTTTGCTACCATGAAATGTCCATATATACTAAATTTGGTTCACAGTTTGGGTTGTTTTGCTAATTTCTTAAAAGATGAAATTGGCAATTAAGACATGTCTGTTGTGTTTGTTGCAATGTTTGTGCTCTAGCATATGTGAAATTCAATTCAAACTAGTAAGATTGAATGATTTCAATGCTATAGGATTGTATGTTTGCTACCATTAATTGTCCATATATAATAGATTTGTTCACTGTTTTGGTTGTTTTGAAACTTCTAAGATAATGAAATTAGCAATTAGGATATGTCTATTATGTTTGTTGTAATGTTTGTGCTCTAACGTGTGTGGAATTCAATTCAAACTAGGAGGATTGAATGTTTTCAATGTTGTTTTTCCTTGGTAGGATTGAATTTAACTCTTTTGTAACATATTGGTAGGATTGAATTCAAAAAACATTAAAATTTAATGTATTGTTAAACAAGAATTATTGTTTACAGTGAAAGCTATGACCATGTTATGTTTTCTCAAGGTGAATAAGTGTGCCATATCATTGTATGTGATTGCAAGCTATGACCATATATTTTCATGTTAAAGGAATGCGTTAATTGTGTTATATTAATTACTTGCACATATTTGGTATAGATGGAAGATCATAGCAATGTTAATAACTCTAATAATTGTGTTGAGATTAGTGAGAAGGATGGGGTATGGACAGATCAAATAGAGCTCTATTTGATCGCATTGATGGTGGATGAAGTAAAAAAGGGTAATAGAGCGACTACAACATTTTCTAAAACTGGTTGGAAAAGCATAACGAATGGGTTGAAAATGAAATATGGTAAGTATTATTCACAGATACAGTTGAAGAATAAGTACAATGGTCTGAGGGCGCATATGAAGAATTTCAAGAATTTAATCAGGAAAACTGGTATTGAATATAATGCCATCACTGGGGAAGTGATAATTAAAGATAAATGCTGGAAAAATCTGTTCAAGGTATGTAATATGTGATTGTATTTATGTTCCTCGGTAAAGTTATCAATTCTACTGACAAACTCTCGTTATTTTCATGTACACAAAATGGCTCACATGTTTACAAAAAAAGGGCTACAAGGAATACCGGGACATGTGTGTCATTTTTAGAGATACTAATGCCATAGGCCATCACGCGTTTGCCTCAACGAAGGCACCCTCATTTAGTGATGAAACAACCCCTAGGATTGAGGATGAGGAAGAGAAGTCATCAAACAATGTGGTCGAATAAGATGTAGGTCCGAGTATGAGGTAAAGGAAATCGTCGATAAAGACATAATGCAAGAACAATAGGGCATCCTTGCTATAAGACATGGTGCAATTAATAACAGAGGATTCGAAGAGGAAATTGGACCTACATGAGAAAAAGATGACATCTTTAATAGCTTCTATTGGGTAGAGCAGTGTGGATATGTGTCGTATGTGAGATACAAATTCCATCAAGAATCTTATGGAGGTGCTTGATGGACTTGGGGTGGATGACACGCAATATACGATGGTTTTGCAACATTTGTGTGATCGTCCACCGATGTGAGATGCCTTCTTCGACATGTTCGACTGCAGGAAGATGGGGTTCATTCAAAATTTGAAGTTTTAGATGTTTATTGTTGGATTGAGTAGTCAGATTGCATACTTATTATTAATGTTTACTTTGTTGGCAGTGTGAACCATTTGTAGGTTTGGAGCTTGTTGCATACTTTGGTTTTCCATTATGTCATGCATGTGTTTGAAGTTGGATTGCTGGATATGAACGCAGTGGTTATGAATGCTTGTATGCTATGTTTCATTTCATTGAGATGATATATTTGTATGTTTGTTTGAATTTGGATGTATTATAGAATTAATAGGAATGCATGTGTGATGAATGAATATTTGTTGTTATGAACCTTAGGTCACAGCTTGATTAACGAGTTAATCCTTTATCATTGTAGATAACAAGTTCGGATTTGGATTCACCTTTTGAATCAGATGATGACAATAACGCATTAGTGACGCTGACTATTTCAAATGCGGATGCTTTGCATTTAGGAAAACAACCATGTCGGACTTCCGCACTCACTGGACATGATTAAGTGTTGGAACTTATTAATGGTAATCCTATTTGAATTTACAAAAATTTAAGAATGTTTGCGACGAAATTCCTAAATTTCTGTGATGAATTAACATATTTTGGCTGGTTGAAACCAATAAGGAATGTGACTGTACAAGAAAAATTGGCAATATTCTTGATGACTATCAGTTATAATCACACAACATAAATGAATGCAGAGCATTTCTAGCATTCAACAACGACAATATCACAATATTTTCGACACGTGTTAAAAAAAGTGGTCAAATTAGCCAAAAAATTTGTTATTCCACCATCATTTAACAGAACACCGGATCAAATTCGTGGTAATGTCAAATACTTTCCATACTTCAATATACACTCCTACCCAATATTTTCGTTTAACCATTTTGTGCCAACGTTTACTTATCACCATTCGGATATTTTACTGCTTTGTAGGACTGTGTTGGAGCCATCGATAGGACGCATATATATATGCACATGTTCCACCAGACCAACAGATACCCTATAGGGGAAAAAAGTTGATTCGACATAAAATGTCATATGTTATTGTTTATTTGACATGTGTTTTACTTATGTGTTGGCAGGGTGAGAAGGTACTACCAATGATACCCGAATTCTTTCTGAAACTGTCATAAATCCAAGATTGAGATTCTAATGCCCCCAAATGGTATTGCATATATGAATTTCCTTATTCGTTATTTCTGGACTAATTTTACGTTTGATAATTCACATTATGTCGTTTATTTGTTATTTAGGAAAGTACTATTTGGTTGACTCGGGATATGGAAACTTGCCTAGGTTCCTTTCCCCATATCGAGGTGAACAATATCATTTGCAAGATTATCAAGGATGGGATAGACCATCAAATTCCCAAGAATTGTTTAACCATAGACATTCATCATTGAGAAACTCCATTGAATGATGTTTTGGCATTTAAAAGCAAGATTTACCATACTGTCCAACATGCCTAGATATAGCTTGAGGAAGCAAAAATTCATTGTCATGGCTTGTTGTGTTATTCATAATTTTATACGATTACATGTAAAAACCAATGATTTATTTGAGAATTCGACAACAAATGTTGTTCAAAATAATGCAAATGAAAATGATGCCATTAGTTCACAAGTTGAGTATAATTCAACCCTAACACAACAACGGGCTGCTTGATTGCGAGATGCCATTGCTAATGAAATGTGGACTGATTATCTTTAATGACGTTCTTATTGATCGTTGTGAATTTCATGGAACTTAATGTATTCCTGATTTGGAGATACTATGTAACTTGATGTATATGTATTTCATAATTCCAATGACATTATTACATATAATCTCTTCAATTATACAATGTTCTGTTATGTCATCTTTATTATTATTTATAAATGCATTTAATTCAAATTCAATATATTTTATGTACTTTCAGATGTAAGGCAAAATTATGAATTATACATACTTTATTTACATTATTTCTAGGATATTTGGTAATTGCATCTTCATAATTATTTCAGATTATATTCCAAAACATTCTGCATTTTTTTAGGACACTATGAATTGTTGACTAACTTTAATTCATCTTTATATTAAATATATAATATAATCGTTATATTTTTAATCGATTTTATTCATATCAAATCTGACATTTTTTCTTCCAATAAAATGTGTTGGACAAATTTCAATAAATACATATATTAATTATATTGTCTTTTATGTAGATAAATCATTTGTTGAAACCATATCTGACATATTTCAGTTCCTCTCACATGTTATGAAATTGACATTTAATATATACATATTTTCTTTGAAATTACTTCTTATTATTAAACATTACTTACCATCAAATCTTTGCATATAATTAATAGATAATACATTGTTACAGTGAAAAATTTACATTTTATGGTATTTGAAATACGTACTCTTTGTACATAGTCAACTATGTAAAATAAAAACACAGCCTCAAAACTGAAAATAAAAACAACAACAAAAAACTACAATAAAAAACTACAATCACAACCAAAAACTAAAAGCAGCAACTCATAACAATAACTTACAACCACAACACAAAAATAAAAAACAGCCACTGAAATAAAAGTGTCCTTAGTTAATATTTGTTGTGAGTGTCAGTTTAATAATAATATTTAATTTAAATCTCTAACAAATAAAAAGAAAAGTAAAGATTGATAACTACTGCACTCATATATATATATATATATTATATTCAACTTTAAACAGTAATAATTATGGTATCTTATCACGTAAATAAAATTTAATTTAAGTTTAAAATAATAAATGAACTATATTCAATTAGAAAAAATCTCTTAAATTGATTGTGATTTGTTCATTTTGATTTATTGTTTTACATTTTATTTTTAAGTAATATTAGTTAAGATGTAGATAAACTGATCTAAATATTAAATTAAGAAAAATTACAAAAAAAAACGTCTGGATGAAAGTATAATTTACGTTTCTTTACATAACATTGGAGAATTTAAAATTTTTGATGAAAATGAGATACAGTCTCCTTAAAAAGTGCACTTTTAATTTTTACTATTATTTTAATATCTTATGTTAGATTCAATTTTAATTAAAATTATTATTATTAATTACACATTAATAGATATTAGTGTTTTATTTATATTTCAATTCATACATCTAATTCCTATAATATATTTTTATTTATTTTCATAATTTATATATTTTATTATTTTATATCAGTTTAGTATCGATATTATAACGATCTAATATCAATTGAACCTTTAAATCTTAAACCTTTCTCTTTACCAGTTCGATGTTTGGTACAGTTTTTAAAAGATTGCCTATAATCATTTAGGTGGCTTAGAGGAAGTTCTCTTTTTTTAATGTTATTTTATATTTTATATTTTGTCTTTTGGACTTATTTAGATTATGCCACTTATTTTATATTTTTAACACTCAGCAATCAGTTGTATAGCCAAATCAATATGGTTTATTGGAAATTGCATTTTGGTACTTCTATAGATGTCTCTCTTCATCAAACACTCATTAAAGAAGTTCCTCTATTCTTTTCACCCTTTATTTTATGTTTATTTGCTTTGTTTATACATTGAGGACAATGTATATTTTAAGTATAAGGGGAGGAATTTAAAAATTTTGATATGTTATCTTAAGCTTATAAATTTTATCATACCTTTCTTAATGAGAAGTAATTTAGGGAAATCTATTTTTATTTGAAAGCATACTATTGAAATTATTCATTATGATTTAAAATATATATGTGACTAATTAAAGTGTTGATGAATAAGTGAATGCAATTTATTTTATGACTTTGAGGAATGAATACTTGATGAACATCACGATATTTAGTGTGTCAAATGCATGTAACTAACATGCATATAACTAAGTAAGTGTGACTTCTTTCGAACGTTTTTATGATCTTAAAAAAAGTGTGTGAATAAGTGAGCAAAATAAATTCCCTTTAATAGTTTCTTACTAATAAAAATATTAAAGTTAAAATGGGTGCTAGTAACTATTTGTGATAATGAATTAATTGAGTAATCGGAGGTATTTATAACAAAATGTTGACATTCACGTAAGAAAAGTTAGGTGACTTCTTAAATAGGCCTTTAATACTTTTAATCAAGTTTGTGCTTTATAAATAAACAAAGGGTGTAAATCTATTTGAAAGTTAAAGCAATTCAATTAGTGTATATTAATTCTGTACATGACATCAAGTTTTTTTAAGATGAATTTTGAAAAAAACATGAAATAAATTGAAATAACTTGTAAGTCTATGCGAATAGTTAAATGCATACCATTTTGGTGACCTTTATGATTGAATGAGTAATAAAGAATTTTTAATGGTTATGATTGATGGGGTCTAGCATTTTCTTCAAAATTATTTTCTATTTGAGATTGGATGATGGATTAGTTTACTTGAGAAAAACAATTGTTTAAGTGTAGAGGAATTTGATAATGGGTAAATTATACACTTTTATTGACATATTGTTATTTAATTTTTATCCATTTTTAAATTGATTTATTCCCTTAATGAGCCATTTTGTAAATTTGTGGGTAAATATATATTTGGAGGGTAAATATGTATTTTTAGGCCTAGGTATGTAAAAAGAAGCAAATTTGAAGGATTTTAGAAACACAACATGGGTAAATAACGAAATTGTTCTCCCAAGCACGATTATGTTGAAAGGCAATACAATAATGTCCCATTACAACGACGTCATTTTTCTAAACCCCAAGTATCATTATGGTCATTTTACATTTGAGATTGAAATTAGAAATTTGAGCTTGATTAAGCAAACTCCTTCGTAAACTCTACTATTTAGGGCTTCCTAATCCTAAGAGAAACCTAAGCATATAAGGCAAATAAAAGAGTTCTTTTGATAAGTTTCCAATAAGTCCCTTGTTAGGGTTTTGCTTTGTGAAATTCATGGACAAATAGAGAACATAAAGAGCAGAAAAGACATCAATTAGGTTGTGCTTTAAGGAAGATGACTGGATTAGGTGACTAAAAGTTAGAAGTCCTGAAGGCAAAAAAGATATCATTTTATGAGTTTTCTTGATCTTTACTTCTTGAGTGCTTTTACATTATATTCATTTTGCTGATATATTTAGTGTTCATTATTTAGATAAGAACCTTTTGGATTTTATTATATAGGAATTTTACTTTTAATTAAAGTGATTTGTTTTCTAGTAACTTATTTTATTTTTGTTGCATGAGTAGATTTTTATTTTTAGTAAATTATCTATATTTGTACGCATGATTAGATTTTATTGTTAGAGAAAACATTTTGTTGAATTAGGTAAATTATCTTACTATAAGATAACTTTAAAAGAATTTTTAATTCAAATAACTTTACTCAATTAAGTGTGTAATCTTCACAACATTACAATTTTCTTAGTTGGTTAATCTAGTAAGTTAGTTTTGATTTCAATTTTAATATTTATCATTATAATCAATTATTGTTAGCTAAATAATAATCCAAAGGCTTAAAGTATTCATTAAAATCTTTGTGGGAATGATAATCAACTCACTAATATATTATAGGAATAATAGCTGCATTTGTTCAGAGTTGTGAAGTGTAGAAGTAGGTTGTTTTAGAATTAAAACTCATAAGATTAGGTTTCTTATTCCTATATAGTTGGAATTCTCATGTATGCAATGATGTATTAAAAATTAGATATTTGTTACATTGTTATAATGGTAAGTAAAAATTAGTATAATTTAGGACCAACATAATGGAAAACAATAAAGAGAACGATGAGATATCTAAAAGGTATTGCTTTCTATACATTGTGCTATCAAGGTAACAACCTATGTATACAAGGTTATATGGATGTAAATTGAGAGGAGAGTGACATAAAGGAATTATTCCTCAAAATTAGTTTTTTTTGCTTAACAATGATGCACTATCATAGAAAAATAAGAAATAATCTTGTGTTGCAATATCCATAATGAAAACTAATTTTATAGCATTTTCAGCTACAATATAAGATGTTTTATGGCTTAGATGATTCTTATCCAATTTTTTCTTTATTTTAAAAATAAAATAGAACTTCATTATAGAATGAATTAATAGGTCTAAGACCAATACACACGTAT
>JAOXYD010027841.1:0-14285 GCA_028565735.1 Pinacopodium congolense | reverse complement strand
AACCTAAGTTTTTATAAGTTTTTAAAGGAGGAGGTGCACACTATTCCATTAAGGAGAAACTAATGGGAAAATCTAGAAGCAAGAGAGGAAGAGTAAGAGAAGCTAGGATAGGAAGAGGCACTTTCTCTAGAAATGGAGGATGAAACACCTCCTATGGTAAGTGATACATTTTGTATTATTACTAACCAAGTTTCAATTCTGTTTCCTTATAGTTTGCAGATGAAAGAAGAGAAGAAGAAAAACGAAGAGTCACATGGTGCTAATTTGATAAAGGAGCTAGGGCCATGCAAGTTAAAAGGGAAAAGTGACGAGTAGAATGATGAGTGTTAATCATCATTGCCTACATTACTAAGGAGACCCTTTTGTTCGAATGGTTATGTTTATAGTGAAGACGGGACAATGGAGTAGATGGAGAAATAATGTGGTTCCACTTTGAAGCTGTGAGGCATCAAGCTGATTTGAGCCCACTTTGAGGGAATCTATTTTGGGTTCTTTAAGAACATTAAGCATACTTCTTCTCAGGATCAAGAATTGATTTGATACTAAATGATGTACATAGCAGTGGTCGAGCTTATGACCTTAACTAAACACTTGTTAAGAGGCACCCAAACTATATCCTTTATTTTGTGTGTTTTTCTCTTTTATAAAAAGCTTTTGGTTTGAATGGTATGCAGGCTTTATTTGTTTTTTGTGTGTTTTGGTTGTAAGTGGAAGATGAGCTACATTCTTCTTTGAAAAGGAAGTTGTGATCTCTATCTTTAAGGTTGACATGGCCTTTTCGATCCAGGGGAGTACTTTTTTTCCATCATCATATCTATGTCTTTATTTTTTTTTATGATATTGAGGACAACATCCATTTTAAGTGTGGGTGGGCTATTGGGGACAATTTCCCTTTTAAATGCGGGGGTGGGGCAAATTTAAATTTTTCTACACTTAAGCTGTTGTGAATCTAATAGTGATGATTTAGACGTGTTAACTTCAAATGATCTTGATCTCAAGTTGATAGTTAATTGTGGTATTTGAATGTAATTGAAGCTTTTAATTTGGTGAACAATGATCAATTCTTAAATGATTTCTAACCCCTTTTTTCATTTTTCTTTTTACGTTAAGTGATTGCATGTGTTTAGTATCCCCTTTTGTATGATGTTAAGTATTTGAGATCATTTTATATGAATTTTCATGTGAATGTTGAAATGGATGTCATGTTTAAATTGAAAGAAAAAGAAAAAAAATGTGTTTGTTAAATAAGTGAGCATGTTTTCACTCCATTGTCTTCGAATCTATAAAAAGATTAAAGTTATGAGTGGTGCTAATAGCTATTTGAGAGAGCGATCTAGCCAAGTATCCAAGGGTGTTCATGACAAAATGTTTACCCTAGTGTCACAAAATTAGATAACATCTAAAAAAAACTTAAAAGGATATCCTGGTTAAGTAACTGGGATCATTTATGACAAAGTGCTTAATTGTATGTAAAAAGATTAGGTGTTATCTTATAAAATGCTAAAAATTTAATTTGGGTTTATTTTTTTAATTTGAACATCCTTGACTATATTAATATGATAAGCTATATGAAATGACTTAAATGCTTGATATTATGTGCTAATAGTTGCTGCTTGACTATCCTTGCATGGTTTGTACGTGCTAACCAAGTTTTTGGTCATGATGGAATTGAGATTTTTGAACTAGATTAAAGGCATTGATTGGTTTTTTTTGTACCCAATTAGCTTGAGACTTTAGATCATGATATTTTTTAATATAATGTTTAAATTATTGCTTAATGAGAAGCAGTGGTTCAAGTATATGGGTTCGATGAGGTGTCTAAATAATTTTCAACCTTTCCTTGCATATTTCGACTCATTTCAGTCACATTTATGAACAATTTTTTATGAAATGTCACCTAGGTCATTTGCACGTGCTTCTAGTTTTAAAAAAAGACTATTATTTGATAGTTCTCATTTTACTACTCGTGATAACTCGGAGTGGTACAAGGTGTACTTTCCTAATGATGTCAATTTGGAGCAATTAGTGGCTCCAATCTTAGAGGTAGAGTTTAATGTCTCCAATGTGTTTTGAACAATTTAGTGGGACCCTACCTTAGTCATAGATGGTCTATATTATCCCACTGTAGTTCGAAAACTCTATGCCAACATAAAGGATAAGGACAAGTCAAAAATAATTGAGGTACAATCCATAGTGCGAGGTATACTCGTTATTTTATATCCACCTTATTAGGAGTAACAGAGGTAAGTGATGCGTATGAGTATAAGACCAATAAGTTTAAGTTGATTCGATTACTTCTTATCCCTCTTTTTCTATCTATAAAGCCCATTTAACCTTAGGCCTTGTTAATCATGAAAATTAGAGATGTTAACCTACTTCAGAGCTAGGAGTTAAAGAGAAGGTTGTAATAGCATCCCTTATTGCTAATGTTACTCTTAGGGCCAGTAAGTTAAATGAAGTACAATTTACAAATACATACATTTTATATAAGATGTTTCATGAACTTGGTGACATTGAAAACCTCCCTTTATCCAGTTTATCATTTAGAATATGAGAGATGTGGTTCAAATTCACCGCACCAGCAAAAAATCTACTTCCTATGTCTACTTAAGAGGATTATCTAAGAGGCAAGAGTTTCTTTTGAGGGCGTGGCAGTAATATAGCCTCCTAGTGCTTCTATTATTACTCATTCTACACTGAAGTTGTGGCAGTATATTGGTGTTGGATGTGCTTGACACAATACTATTTAAATACCATTACATGTAGTTGAGAGAGTATTGATGCCATAGCACCCAAGGTAGCTCCTAACTAGGGTATCGATGAGGATTTGTCTATGGCCAATTCGAGTGTGCATCAATGTCCACTGGTTGCTCTTGCTTTTATGCCTTCCTCTACTCTACCTCCTAATGATACTATAGCTATTCTATTGTAATTAGAGCATAGATTACTTGACCTTCATGATCGAGTTGACACTGGCATAACTAATATTATTGATTAGATTGATCTTCTTTAAAGCTAGTGGCTATTATGAGGGAGCATATCTTATTTCGTGACTAAGGGCCTAGTAGTTAGATGCTTTTAGATTGTACTTTTTGTCTTTTGTTCATGGATGTTTGCTTTTATTTAGCGTGTTTGTTTTCAGTGTGTTTCCTTTAGGTACTTTTTAGTTATATTTTGGTTATTTCAAATGTATTTTGGATCCTTGATGTACTTTGACGATATATATATATATATATATATGTGTGTGTGTGTGTGTGTGTGTGTGTGTGTGGAGCATGGTTTGCTTTTATTTTATCCTTGGTACTTTCATTTTTCTTCTATCATTTTTAGTTTGGTGCAATCAATGTTCAATGTTCAATGTTTACATCAACATATCACAATGAGATATCATTATTCTCTAGATGCTTTCTATTCCGTTTTGTCCCATTTTATGCTTTATTATTGATTTTACGAACATTGGAGACAATGTTAAATTTAAGTGTGGAGGAGGAATATCTCTTATATCTAAACAAATTTAATCTTTTTCATGATAATATATAATTTATGAATTTTTTTTATTTTGATGTATATCATCAAACATTTTTCCTTTTGATTTCAATCATTTTGATTATGTGAAAGGTTATATATTTGATTATGATTATTAAATGACCAAATGCCTTTAAATTGCTTAATATTTTAGATAATGAATACCTCATGATTGTGATGATTTTCTATGTATGCATATTTCTAAGCAAATTGTGTTTTCTTTCAAACATTTTCATCATATTGCTTAAGTTATAGTCAAAATCATGTAAAAAAACATTAAAAATGAAAAGAAGAAAAACAAGTAAATAAGTGAGAAAGTTTTCATTCGCTTCACTAGCTTCGAACCAATTTATTGAAGTTAAAAAGTGGTGTTAGTAGCCAATTAATCTGAGGTGACTTACTTGAGTAACTTATGATGTTCATATAAAAATGTTCATTTTCATGTAAAAAGTCTAAGTGATTTCTTAACCAAGCCTTTAATGAGGTTATGTTTTATGATTAATGAATAAATAAATTTGGAATTGTTTAAATGATGTTGTATTTTATGTTACTTACATTCATTTTAATTATGGAATTGAGCTTTGTGACTTACGTTAAAGGTTGAAGAAGCATGGAATGACTTAATTTCATTTATGACTTGATTTGACTAATTGGTTATATAATATCTTAATGGTTTATTTTGATTAAAAACTTAGGGATATATTTTCAATGATTATGTTAGATGATTTTGTATAATTTTTAGTATGATTATATAATCTGTTCGAGGACAAGCAAATACTTAAGTCTAGGGGAATTGATAGGGGGTTCATTTTATAGTGTTTTTCATGTTTATTAAATGTATAATAACTCTTATGTTTATGATAAATTATTTAATTTATATTTGGAATTATTTAATTTTTAGATTAATCTCTAAAAGAGAAGAAAATTTTTAAAATTATGAAAAATGGAGCATTTCAAAAATTAAATATGGAGTAGTGATGAAGCACCATTCAAATCCCCCTAAACCTACGTTTGAGTCCTCTTACAGAGTTAAACACAAGTAGTAAAATGGTTTTGTGTTGACTCAAGCATGATTTAAGTAGTTAGTCACAATTTTCCATCTATATATATTTTTTTATCATTTTAGTTTCAACTTGCTCTAACTTGCAGCCAACTTGTAAGGGAAATATAAAAGACAATTTTCATGTAGAAACAATAAGTATATGGCAGCCAGAAGCAGCTCTTTTGATAGATTTTAATTCCTTTCTCTCTAGGTTAGGTTTTTCTTTTGTTTTTATCTTCAACATTTATATTTGGAAATTTTAGATTGTTTTTAAGCTTCAAAGGGCTTGTACATGTGATTCAAATTTATATATCATTTTGGAGTTTAACTTAGTGCTTTTTGAACTCTTAAATCATTTGTATCTTACTCTTTTATTGGATTTATTCAAGAACATGTTTCTTAAGTTTCATCCTTATTGCTCTTAGATATATATTAGGTTTTAATATGATTTGTGGCTAAGGTAAGGATAATAAATGGTTTAATTGAGTTTCTTATGCATGTAGGATGATGATTTTTGTTTATTTGAATGTTTAAAGCTTATTTTAAATTGACCACTTAAGATAAAGCATTAGATGATTAACTATCCAAGAAATCTACCTTAATTATTGGATAAATCAACAAACAACATGATTTAAGTTATTGCATAACCAAATGTTGATTTGTCATGAGGGTTTTAATATAGAAATAAGGTATTTTTGGATTAAACTTCTTGAACTTCAAACTTATTACCTAAAACTAATGAACGACCAAACTTTAGGATAGGACCAATAGAGATAAGGTAGTGTCTTAATCATAGCATTGTCTTGATTCAATAAAGATACCCTAAATTAGGCATTTCAACCTTATCTCAACTTAATCATTGAAAGTATGAACCTTATCTAATTATTTCAATTTGGTAATCTTCAAAGAATTTTTGACCTCCTTTACATTGATTGGAAGTTTTTAGGTTTATTTAGTTGTCTTAATTTTCATCAATTATAAACTTGAGCTCTTTAGATAATTGTAATTTGAGGGACCTAGTACTTATAGTATTTTTCTCGTGGGATTGTCGTCTGACTCTTAATTGAATCCGCTATATTATTTATTAACTAGTGCACTTGTCGTAAAAGTTGATCTTGAATTGATTTTGATTTACGTGTTAAAAGATTGATCTATTTGAGCTTATTTAGATACCTAGACTAACTAAAAATAAGTTTTTAATGCCATTGCCATGGAATTATATCTAGTGATAATAGTAGATGCATCATCTAGTGGCACCAACTTCAAGACTCCCGAGAAATTACAAGAATTGATCGACACCATATAGCCATGAATGCCTATTAGTGTGGAAGCTTAAGACAAAGTCCTAAGCCTAGTGGAGGAGACTATAACATAGATGCAGTGGCCTATAAGTTACGTGATTGTTAGGTGTCAAGATTCATTCCTCGTGGAATCGATATTAGTTATACTATAAGTTACTACCTGTATACTTGTAGTGTAGCTAAAACTAGCCACCAAGTTTTTTTATGTCATTTCTAAGGATTATAATTTTTAACATCTTATTCAATTTGAATCATTTTGACTTAAGGATTTTTTACACTTTTCTTGTGTGATTAAAGTTGCATAAACACAAGGGTAACTAAGAGCGCAAGCAAGATGGAGGATGCTGGAATTTTGGATATCATTAAGCACGAGTGAGAACTTAGGAAAATTAAGCACTAAAAAGATATCGAGAGAACAATGGCGGAAGACAAAAACTAAAGAGAACATCAATGAACTCTCATGGAATTCAACGTCGATTAGCAGGGTATTACAAGATCCCCAGTATAGGCCAACAATTTCAAGATTAAGCCGGCATTATTGAACATATTGTAGTCAAACGTTAAAGTTTAGGGTTTGGCCAATGAAGATCTGAATGCCCACCTGAACGACTTCTTAAAATCTACTACACATTTAAATCTAATGGTCTATCCGAAGACACAAGAATATGAGACTGTTTCCATTCACGTTAAAGGATCACAACATGGGATCAACTAGTGCAAGTCTTCTTAGCCAAGTGTTTTCCATAGAACAAGATTACCAAAATCATCAAGGAAATAAACAATTTTTCGCAGAGTGAAGGGGAGTGTTTATATAATGTGTGGGATAGGTTCAAAGAGTTCCTTCTATTAATGAATTTTCTTTTACAAACATTCTATAATGGAGTTACTACACAAACAACAGGTATAATAGATGCAGCAGTTGGAGGCTCTCTAATAAGAAAGACGATAGATGCAACATATGACCTATTGGAAGAGATGACAGATAATAGCTACCTGTGGAGAATAGAAAGGAGTAGGCAAATTCCTATGAAGGAGCATAAGGGTATTATTATAATGAATTCAATGACTACTTTACAAGTTCAGATGTCAGCACTTGCTAAACAATTAAACAATTTCTAAGCTACTTCATCACAATCGGTGAAAGCTATGCAACATGATTGTGAATTGTGTGGTCAAGATAGTCATGTCACTGTAAAGTTTTTTCTAATTTCTAGTAACGAGATGGAGCAAGTCAATACATAAGGGCATTGCAAGGAACTTTGGGTACTAAACCCTACTCCAATACTGATAATTTGGGGTGGAAGAACTACCCTAACCTTTTTTAGAATACTATCAATGTACGTAGAAATATGAGAACTTAAGGACCTTGAGGATTTTCATAAGATAGGCTTGGATCATTGAAATGAAAGATGGACAAGCTAATGGATGTATTACGTTCCAAGTTCGCATCTTAAGAGGAGAGTCGGAAGATAAAAGCAAGTTTTGAGAAAATTATAAGGAATCATACCTCTTCCATCCACAATTTGGAGGTTCAAGTTAGGTAGCTAGCAAATACATTGTCAACCAATAGTGTAGGGAATCTCCTAAGAAACATAGAGTCCAATTTCGGCAATTAAATGCTACTAAAGTTATAAGCTGGAAGGAACTAGAAGAATAAGTTAAGAAGAAGGCTAAGCCCTAGAAAGAAGAGTCCCTAGAAAAATAAGAGGAGGAGAAAGAAGCAAAGCCATATGTGCCACTACCTCATTACACTTAAAATATCCCACTCCCGTAAAGGTTAAAGAAGAACTTGACAAATGCTTAATTTGCAAAATTTTTGGAGAAGCTAAAAAAGTTATGAATCAACCTATATTTTATGGAGGCTTTAGAGAACATGCCCAAGTACGTGAAGTTTCTTAAGGACATTATAACTAACAAATGGATTTGGGAGGATAATTATTTAATAGAAAGTTGTAGCTCTTTCATTACAAACCACATGCCCTTAAAATTGCAAGATCCAGGGAGTCTTACTATCCCTTGTGTAGTTGGTAATCTTAAATTTCCTACTTGTTTATGTGACTTAGGTGTAAGTATTAATTTTATGCCTTTGTCAATTTTTAAGAAATTGAAGGTAGGAGACATAAAGCCAACATCCATGCTTATACAATTGGCAAATCAATCAATTAAAAAGTCGGTTAGTGTGGTGGCAGATGTGCCAATCAAGGTGGACAAATTCATCATTCTAGTGGATTTCGTGGTGTTGGACTTTGAAGAAGATAAGAAATGTCCACTAATCCATAGAAAAAAAAATCATGAATACTAAAAGAACTTTAGTAAATGTCCATGAAGGGAAACTAGCACTTCGTATTAGTGATGAGCAAGCAGATTTTAGCATGGATAAGATAATAGAGGATCCTAAGGAAAGTAGTGCTTGCATGAATATTGAAGTGGTAGATGAATATGTCAATGAACAAGAGGTGAAACGTGATGAAGAAGATGTATTTAAAGATGATGAAGAAGTTAACAAGGAGGTGGAATTAGGTGAGAAACCAAAATGGGAACACTTAGGGAGAACAATTATTTTCTCCTCTGTGAAACCACCCAGACTTTAGTTAAAATATTTACTTCTAAACTTGAGATATACCCTCTTAGGTGAGAGAAAAACACTATCCATTATCATCCCTAAAACCTTGATTTTAGAACAACAAGAGATGGTAGTTAAGGTAAGAAAGAGGAGGCTTAAATAAAGTTTTAAGTTCAATTTAAGTAAACTCAAGTCTCGATGGAGAGGACCATTTAAAATTGCTCAAGTTTATAAGTAAGAGGCTCTCAAGTTAGAAAACTCTAAAGGAAAGATATTTAAGGTGAACGAGCATCATGACAAGTTATATGTTAGAGAATTTTAACGAAAAGAAAGGGAAGTAATCTCTTTCCCTTCGATTATTTCTTAAAGCCAAAACTGGCATTGGTCAAGCTAAAGACCTTAACTTTAGCATTTTTTTTCATAATTAGTTTAGTTGTTTATATATGTGTTTAATTAAGGTCTTCACTATCTTTTTTTCATTTTAAATTATTGAAGTTTATTAAATTAGTCATAGTTTGGTGTTTGAATGTAGGTATGGATACTTAAAAGAATGAAAAAAATAAAATAAAATATTTCAAAATGATGAATTTTTTTTAAATGTTGCTATAATGACAACTAGTGACCTTGCCATGCAAACCTTATATTTTTTCTTTTTTTTATATGCATAAACCATCCCTTTTTAATTTTTTAATTTTTTAATTTTAT
Source organism: Pinacopodium congolense (assembly GCA_028565735.1). Classification (NCBI taxonomy): domain Eukaryota; kingdom Viridiplantae; phylum Streptophyta; class Magnoliopsida; order Malpighiales; family Erythroxylaceae; genus Pinacopodium; species Pinacopodium congolense. The sequence goes on along the minus strand of JAOXYD010027841.1, from coordinate 5,149 downwards.
CTTTTTTCCCTAAAACCCTAAGTTGTTTCAAGCTTTCTTTCTAATAAGTGCAGCACCTTTTCTCCTCCTTTGTTATTTTAAGCCCTTTTCCCACCTAAATAATCAATTTTACTCTAATTTTTCATCAATATTCCATAAATTTTGCATCAATCTTCAAGTTTTCACTTCCTTTCATCTTAAAATCACCCTTTCTTCTTTATTAATCATTGTTTTCAGCTTATTTTCCTCTTACCTTTGCTTTTGTTTTTATTTTTATAGGTTTTGCTTAGTATTCAACACCATAACACCTAAGGAAAAATAAGCTATAGCAAACAAACAATTTAAAGGAGAAGAGTGGCTCCCAAACAAAAAACAAAAGATATGGCTCACAAATTTGGATCTCCTTTTCCAATCTTTAGTAACGAAGAAGGGATTCAAATTCCATCTCCTATAATTGCTGCACCATAATCACCAAACTTTTCTTACCTTTAATCTTGTTTCTTTTGCTGTTATGTTTTATGTTTTTTTCTTTTACGATGTTTTCTTGTGTTCTTCCTCTTCCTTCACATTGAGGATAATGTTAAGTGTAGGGACATGCTATTCATTTTTTCATGCATATTTCATATGCATATATCATTGTGATCATGCATCTGTAGGATTAAACTTAGTTGAATTAGGTGTATTTATGTTGTGTCATGAATTTTAGCACATGCATTCTAGAAATTAGTGTGAGTATATCAATGGTATCAAATTGAAGGTATAGTCTTGCCTTTGAACATTAATAGTTGAGAGTGAAAAATTATTTATCTTGTGGAACCCATACCTGAAGTGTTTTTCCATTGTATATGCACCTTAATAAAGATAGTATTCATTTAGTCTTTCACTTTTGACACTTTTTGATAGCATTTTATAATAACTAGGACTTAAAAAGAAGGTTTTTAAGGAATAGAAAAACTAAAAAGATTCAAAAGAAAAAAGGAGAATCATGATTCAACAAGTGCTATCCGGATTCCGGATTTCCAACAAGAGGGCCATCATCATCTTCATTAGTTTTCTCTTTTCTTTTGCCTTCATTTTTATATTTAATATGAATAGTATTTTTAACATGATTATGGATTGCTAAATCTTGTTTAGGGATTTTTCTTAAGTTATTTATCCAACATTTACTGTATTGATTTAATACATTAATATTTCTATAAACTATTAAGCCTATAATCACTTTGAATTGTAAGATTGTTTTGATTTATTTAAGTTATGTTATGCAACAATAGTTGGTGAGCTAATAGAACTATAATTAACAAGTTAAAAATTGATTAAGAGAGATATTAATTGCTTTTATATTGTTCTTAGGATTGCTTTAAATCTAATTGCATGTTTAAGAGTAGTATTGTGAACTGAGAGTCTATAATTTAACTCTTAAGTATTTCAATTGAAATTAATTGATTAGATCTCAAGAGAGGGTAGTAAAAATATTGGATATGTAGGGTTAAAAATGATTAATCAATAAAGTGAGAGGAATATAAACAAGGATAGAACATCCTTTAAGTCTCCCTTATTGAATATCTTCTTTGTTTTGTTTTCTTCTACCATTAAATTCATTCAAGTTTCATTAGTTTAGTTTAATTTTCAGTTTCTATACCTTTTTGTTTGCCTTCAAAATTGTGCAATTCAGATTCTTAGGTGTCTAGATTCAATCCTCATAGGATCCATATCAATTATATTATAAGTTATGACATGCATACTTGTAATGTAGCTAAAACTAACAAACACCCCCTTTATTTTCTCACCTCTCTTTCACTCGTCTCCATCTTCCCTTCTTCTTCTATCATCTCTACATCAAATCAACCCATTAAACCCTAAATTTTGTGTTCAAACTCACTTCTTTATATCAAATTGACAACATAATAACTTTTTTCTGAATTGTTTTGGGTTTTATTTAATATATTAGGGTTTCATGCTTGAGTTTCTTAGCTTATTTGAGGTAATTTTCACAACTTTTGGATGTAAAAAGTTGTTTAAGAATACTCTTTCCTATGGAAAAACCATTATTTCACATGACCTATTCAATTTAGTGTTAATTTGAATGGATTTCATATGGTTTTGGGTAATTTATGAATTTCGATGCATTTTTCATCACACAATTGTGATTTGTCTTACTTTTATGAGCTTATTATGATTTAGAAGTGATTTATGCATCTTCTAAACCACTTTCCTATGTTAATCTCCTATAGACTATTATTTGAAACCATCTTGCATAAATTTTGTCATGTATAATGATCAATAATTGACTTCGAATAATATTAGGTTGGAGATAATGTTGAATGAATCACATTTTTTTTTGTTCATTGCAACCTTATAGCTTCAGAGGACTCCTAAATTTTTAATGTTTACAAAATTTTACTTACAATCATTCCATGTAACTAATCGATGCCTAGAAAAACCTAATTAAACTAATTAGCTCAGTTAAACTCTTTAAATATTGCCTGCAATCATAATATAATATGGAATCCAAATTTTTTAAAAAAACCTTCATGTGTAGTTCAAATTCCTATATATATAGACACACATATGCATGTGATACAAACATATATATATATGGGATATCTTGTATATGATGATCCTTAAGTTAATGAGATCTACCACAATTAATTATTAAATAAAAAAGAAGATAAGGTGTGAAACCAAAATTCATTATATGTTTTCAAGAATATCAAATTATGCTTACTGGACTTGAATGCCACTACATTGTTGTAGGTGCAAGAATTCTAAATTTACAATCCCAATTCTAGGAGCCTGCTTTATAATGACACTTCTATAACAGTTAAATACTGAGAATTATTAGATTGGGAAACATCGATTCTCTCATGAGTTAATCCCTACATGAAGCATGATAAACATTTGGAATCCTAGACTTAATAACGAGTTATATGGGTAATAGTGTAAAAAAATAAACTCTATTTGTATTATGTAAAGTCGAAGAATTCAAGTATACACACACCTTTATTAAAATATATTAAAATCAAAATAATCAATAGCTATAAATTTGGATTCTAATTGGCTTGTAAATAAGGAACTTGATGATGTTTTAATACTATACAATCTTTAAAATGTAAGGAAAATATTAAAGAAGTCTAACATACTAGGAATATATTTTAGAATATGAGTGAAATGGCCATTGATCATAGAGAATAAAGGTGCATTTATGGTTTTCGTTTATAATATATCTTCTAGCTAGAAGTAAAAAAATGTCATGCCTATTAGTATGATGCCATTTATTATTGTCATTTATCTAATCATGTCTCAATGTACCCCTAAAAACCACAGTCACTATTGAAGCTAAAGCTACATAAATTTGTTAGAAATGAGAACTATTTAAAAGTTTGTAAACACGTCAACTATTTGAACATCACAAAAGACAAACTTGAAAAATAATGGAACAATTATATACTTGTTTACAAACAAAATAATAGTCGACCTAGATGTGTTTTGTTTGAGCATGAAATATTGGATTTCAAGTTAAATAAATAGATCCAAGATTGTCATATCATAAGAAGGTAGGACGTAACGAAGGAAAGCCTATTTCATGTAATAATGATTTCATATAAAGGATTTTAACAGTAATATTAGCAATACTTTTATTATTCAACTGAGTAAGAGAGTGCAAAACTATATTTTATTTCTTAGTTTCCTAAGAAATTAGGTAAAAGCTAAGAAAAATCTTATAATCACTAGTGGAGACACGATCATCCATATAGCCATCCCAATCATTGTTTGAGAAACACTGTAATTGAAAATCTTTTAATTTGAAAGAAAGAGGCCAGGATTAATAGTACCTTTCAAGTAACAAAGGACACATTTGACTACTTCCCATTTGGTATTTTTGGGACAATAAATAAAATGACATATTTGATTGATAACATGTGAAATTTTTGGTCTTTTAAAGGAAAGATAATATATAAAATTGATAATGTTCCTATACTCATCACAATTTTATAAAAGGATAATAGTATTTTTAGAGAAGATAGGATAAGTTATCATTGGTATGGAATAGGACTTGCAGTCTGTCATGGTAATGAAAAAGGGTCTCAATATATTTCTTTTAAGTGAGAAATAGGTCAGAGGATAAATGTTGAAACCTCAATTTATGTCAAATGAAGGCAAGAGACCCAATTCACAAACTAGAAATTCCTATTATTTATGTCAAATGAAGACATCAATTTCAGAAGAATTGGAATCTATGACAATTAAACCATCAACGTAGCAAAGGAGAAAATTATAGCAAAGTCTATTAGTAAATATACATACGAGGACAATAAGAATAGAGGGTTTGAAGTCGAGTTAATGAAAAAAGGTGGATAAGCTTTAGAACCAAGAAAATGGTGCCTATTTATGGCCATGTGATGAGTACTTGAGATGAAAAACATTATTAAGATGTTAGATGTTCTTCAGGTTAACCCATGCAAACTTCTTCATTAAGATGGCCATAGATAAAGGCATTACTAATATAGAGTTTTTACTTCTCTAATTATGAGAGGTTAGTAAGGATAGAATTATGTAGTATGGCCTTAAAAACCAAACTAAATATCTTACCCTAATCAAGTCTAGATTATTAAAAAAAATTCTTCAGGACTAGAAAAGTCGGGTACCTATAATGATTAAGAATAGAAAGGAAAGAAAGTGAGTCTTGTTGATGGTGCATATAATGAAAGATCTTTTCATCAAATCAAAATTAATAGGAGTTATATATTTTTCTAGGAAGGGATCAAGAAAAATATAGACATAGTGATCTTAAGATTGGATAATATACACATATTTGATACTTTTAAAGGTGACTTTATGATGGTTATCTGGCCTTAAGAAAGAAAACACATTAAAGATAAAAATTTTAAGTCAAGAAGATCTGATTATTTATGAAAAAAGTGTTTATGGGGCAAGGAATTAATGAGCCAACATGTTGGAAAATAATTGATCATTCGATAGGTATAGACAAAGACATAGTTGTAGTATTTAAATAAAACGTGTTATCAGTTAAAAGAGTGAGTCTTCTATCCATGAGATGTTGTATTTTGTGGTTAGAATCCCCATTTTGTTTATATGTATAATAGCAAACTAAATGATGAATAATACCTTGAGATGCAAAATATTTTTTAATTTGTTAATGTTCATTACC